>CM065717.1:6591952-6626952 GCA_033310375.1 Conus canariensis
TAATATAAGATGTGAACTGAGTACGGCTTTCTACAAGTTTCAAAGTGAGACGACTACAGGCGGAAATCCAAACAAATCTTAAATAAATGTTAGCGAACCGCCAAGAGAAACGTGGGCAAACGAGTCACAAGACTTGTGACTCGTTTGTCCACGTTTCTCTTGGCGGTTCGCTAACATTTGTTTAAGATTCACTCTGCCAGTTAACCTTTCAGCAAAAATCCTCTTGGGAATGTTGTGACAGGGTGGAGACTGCGGGAGTAACTGTCATGGTGTCCATAAGAGTTTACACGAACAACGAAACGCGGTAAGAGACTCCATTTCTAAACTGCATATCAACGTTAGAATCATGTGTGGATTTAGTCCTGAGTCCGTTGTAAAGGCCGACATTTTTTCTAGGCTGTAGCAGAGAAACAAACACGATAATTCATAGCTGAAAAAAAGTCCTTTTCTTCTCGTTGAATTCTCCACAAAGGCACAACTCAGAAGTTGACACTGGTCTCTATCTCTGGTCAAATCAAGCTTATTTGAACGGCTGGGCAGACGGGGTCTCATTTGTATCCATGAAGGGACAACTGATCCCTGCTTGTTGCTGGGTAAATGAAACGACTTTTTCTCACTTTCAGTTAGTGGCAATTCTTCGGCTAGGAGACTACACTTCTGTGGCGATTTCACGTATTCAGATTCACGTGTTTTATGCGCGTTATCTTTTAATTCATTTCCCCACGGCTTCACGTCATTTTTTGTATCTATCAATGCGCGATTCGTTATGGCTTGAGAGAGAGAGAGAGAGAGAGAGAGAGAGAGAGAGAGAGAGAGAGAGAGATACATACATACATACAGACAGACAGACAGAGAGCGAGAGAGAGAGAGAGAGAGAGAGAGAGAGAGAGAGAGAGAGAGAGAGAGAGAGAGAGATGTGTTTGACTGAATTTTTAGAAAGGTCGATTTGCCTCATTACATAAAACCTCACCAGAGCTAACAGCCATCACACATTACAAAATGAATCGCCAGTAACTGTGCTGCACATTGTCAGAATACGCTTGACCTCAGATATAAACAAATGAATTAGTAAATAAATGAATTTCAATTTTCTGTCATTCGAAACATCTAATGCATTCACATGATTGAGATGAGTGACATCAGTTTCAGACAAATCCCCTAGAGTGTGATGGACAGGGCCAGAAAGGTGAAAGGTTTCACCACGTAAATAACCCTCCAACTGTACTTACACCGTCACCTACGGAATGCCAGTGGCACGCGAGTGACACCAAGCTGTTCTGAAGAGACTGATGGTAATTTCAGAAATGAATCTGAGTTCTCCGAAACCGACTGTTTTAACCAGTGAGAACACAGACATCTTCCAGCTGACACAAACACCGTCAGTAAGTCAGTCTGTTCTGCTGGTGGGGTCTTCCAATGACACTGAGCTCGGTTATGGCTGTCTGGTGCTGCTGCAGAAGTTTGGCCCCAGGAGCAGCCCTGACACCATCATCAGCAAACAGGTCTTGAGCGCAAGTGTGTGTATCTACACATGTCTTGCATGTTTCCCATTTTGTTCTCAGTCGTTTTTCTTCTCAATTAATTTTGTTCATTCAACTCACATACTTTCTTTCTTTCTTACTTTTAAGCAGGCATTAGTAGGAAGAAACTCTAGGAAACTGGACAGCAGAAGGTCTTCAGAGAAGAACACCCCCCCCCCCCCACCTACCCCCTCAGACAAGTGTTTCAGCCCTGAACTCCTTACACTCTAAGGGAGCCGGGCGGCATTCAGGTCATGACACCCAGATGCCCTTCTACTGAAAAAAAAAAAAAAAATTGAGAGAGATGAACATACCGATTACTAAACATGACACGAAGATCGGTCACATATCCTTTTTTGTCAGATGTAGGCAAATAGGATTGAGTAAGTTTACTATGTATTGTGAAGCAAGCAAATGAAACTATGTAAAAGCAGAAACGAACACAGCCTTTGGGGAAACTAAAGCAGAAACGAACACAGCCTTTAGGGAAACTTAGGCACTGTGGGTCGTTCTTTGTTTACTTATTTTCGTTTAAAACTGTAGAGAAGGTAAATACCAAAGTAAAGTTGCAAAAATCAGTTTGAATCATTCATTGACACAGAAATCAAGATAGAGGCGTGTTTTAGGTGCCATTTAAACAAAGTTTCTTTCGAAAAACTCAGTTCTTAAAGACCCAAGCTGCCCCACTGCAGTGTTAGCTTTGGCAATATCTCAGTGCAGTTTGGCTCGGTGGTTTTCACTTTTGTATGCTTAATTAATCAGTTCTCTGTTTGTACACGAATCATTCTTCCCGAAAAGATTAGTATTATGCCAACAGGTTAGTTAGTTAGTTAGTTAGTGTTTATAGGGTCCAGCGGACTACTAGGAGCCAAATCAGGACCTCAGCTATCATATCTAAGTCTCTAAATACAAATACCCACACTAGTATTAACACATAGCTTAAAATTTATGAGGACAAAAGCACAATTATCTGTTCAACTCCGACGACACCTGTATACATAATTAAAACACTATATTTTATAAAATAAGTTTACCTCTTTCAAAAAAGAAAAAATAAGATCTACTGAAATCTCACGAAAAAGAACTGATAAATCACTGGTGGAAAAGAACTTCTCTCTGATACACATCAAATCAGCACATTCTGTCAAAAAATGATTAACACTGAACAAGCTGTCACACGCAACACACAATGGGGGGTCTTCCCCTCTGAGTATCCAACTGTGCGTTATATAGCTGTGCCCAATATGTAACCGTGACAAAACCGATTCCTCTTTACGGTTACATACCACCGATGGGAAAGGAATAGTTAAATCTGGGCAAATTTTAAACAATTTATTATGAATTTGATTACACCATTCACTCTGCCACAGTTCACGACAATACAAACTAGATTTATGACGTAGATCAGAGTGAGGAACAAACTGCATAGGCCTCCTGGAAAGACTTGCACCGAGAGCTTGTTTGGCTGCTTTGTCCACCACTGAGTTACCATAGATTCCCATGTGGCTGGGGACCCACAAGAAAACTATATGCTTTCCCGAAGAGACAAGCCGAGTATGAAGATCATGAATATCAGCCAAAACTGGATGTGAAACTTCTCTTGTCGATAGAGCCGACAATGCCGACAATGAATCCGATAAAATAAGGAAATCATTCTGATCTGACCTGGACACCGCACTGAGGGCCAGATTTAAAGCCTTCAGTTCAGCAGTATAAACAGACGACCAATCCCGCAATCTTAACAAAGTAGGCTCCTGAAAATTGTTATCACACACAATGGCAGCTGCAGCCCTCTCACCTTTTTTAGAACCATCTGTAAAAATCTTGATAAAATCTTGATAAAGTTCACATTGCCCAAGATAAAGTTGTTTATATGCAGCACTCGAGGTGACCTCCTTTCGAAATTGAGTTAAATATAAATTAATCTCTGGATTGGCGACTTTCCAGGGAGGTACATCAGTCTGTAATGGACCGTCATCAACAGCATCAAGGTCAATGCCAGCTGCCCCGAAGTGGGGCAAAATACGAATACCCAGTGGAGGAATCTCATTTGGCTTTAGATCATATTTGGCTCTAAAAGGCGGGTTCATGACAATATCATAGGCAGGGTTTTCTGGATTAGCCCTCAGTTTCAGATAGTAATTCATGGAAAGACACAACCTCCTTAGCTCCAGAGGGGGTTCACCAGATTCAACATACAAACTCTCTTTTGGAGATGTGCGAAATGCTCCCAGAGCAATCCGCAGTCCTTGATGATGAATTGGATCAAGAGCTTTGAGGTAAGATTTTCTTGCAGAACCATATACCACACACCCATAATCTAGCTTTGGTCTCACCAAAGCCCGATACAATCGCAACAAAGTTCGCTTGTCTGCACCCCAATCAGTGTGACTAATAACCTTCAAAACATTCAAACCTGACTGGCAAGATTGTTTAATGTACTTAATGTGAGGCAAAAAAGAAAGCTTATTATCAAAAATAACCCCAAAAATTTCACTTGTTTGGAAACTTTAATTACTTGACCATTGAGACTGATAGCTGGTTCTAAGACCTGAGATCTTTTCCTATGGAAATGAACACACTCTGTCTTAGTAGCTGAAAACTTAAATCCATTTTCAGTAACCCACTGCTGAACACGATTAACACACAACTGAAGTTGACGCTCAGCTGCAGCCAAAGTTTTCCCCTTGGCAGAGATGGAGAAGTCATCAACAAATAATGACTTATCAATTCCAGAATTTACTGACTGGACGATGTTATTAATCTTGAGATTGAACAGAAGTGGAGAAAGGATGCTACCCTGAGGGACACCCATCTCCTGCTCAAAAGGATCCGAAAAGGTCGAATGAAGCCTAACACTGAAATGCCTGTTAGACAAAAAATTAGCAATAAACATTGGTAAATTACCTTTGAAATCAAGTGCCTTCAAATCCTGGAGAATGCCATGCCTCCATGTTGTGTCATAAGCTTTTTCTAAATCAAAAAGAATAGAAACTACATGTTCTCCATTAATCAAAGCATTCCTGATAAAAGACTCATATCGAACCAGGTGATCAGTAGTACTGCGGTTGTTCCGAAATCCACACTGGGAAACATCTAAGGCCCCCAGACATTCTAACTGCCATAACAATCGAGAATATACCATTCTCTCCATAGTTTTACATAAGCAACTAGTGAGAGCTATAGGACGATAGTTGTTAGGGTCCGAATGATCTTTCCCTGGTTTAGGAATAGGGATAACAACCGCCTCTCTCCAAGAAGGTGGAAAATACCCTGAACACCAAACATGATTAAACAGAGACAACAACACCTTTAAACCCTCAGCTGGCAAATGTTGAATAAATTGATAATGAATGTCATCTGGTCCAGGAGCTGAGTTGTTGGCTTTCAAAATGGCGTCCTTTAACTCATCCATGCTGAAAACGCAGTTGTAATCCTCAGAACTATCTGGCACGAAGGAACAAGATTTTGACTCTGCTGATCTTTTGATACGCTGGAATTCCTTGCAATAATGATCAGCTGACGAATTTTGATGGATAGTAACAGCTAACAAGTTAGCAACCTCCTTTTTATTAGTAATAATCGATCCATTTACTTGCAAACATTTTATAACTGATGTAACCGACTTTCCCTTAATCTTACGGATTAGTTTCCAGACTTTCCTTGAATTGACCTTAAAGGACAGATTTGAACAAAATTTTTTCCAAGATTCTTTCTTCTTAGTTTTAAAAGTATACCGACACTTAGCCCTACACGCCTGATGTTTAACTTTGTTCCCCACCATAGGAAACCTAGCAAAAAGTCTTTGAGCACCTTTTCTCTTACCCTTCAAAGTTTTGCACTCTTTATCATACCAAGGGGTCTTAACATCATTTGGTTTATCACGGGACTTGGGAATAGCTTCCTTAGCACTCTCTACAATCACTTTAGTGAACTGCAAAACAGGATCATCATAACTCCGCAACAGATTCATAGGCAGTCTACTTAAAATCTGTTGCTGATAAAGGCTCCAATCTGCAGAGCGAAACTTCCATGTTTCCCGAGGGGACTCCTGCATTTGCTTTGTAAAATAAATAAAAATCGGAAAGTGATCACTCCCGCTTAGGTCCGAATGAACCTGCCACTCTAAGTCCAAAAATAAGGAAGGGTCGGAAATGGACAAATCCAAGTGAGTCAAAGAACCAGAAGGAGAACAAAAGGTCGGTGAGCCTGAATTCAGAAGACAGAGATCATGATCCGATATAAAATCCTCAAGAACTTTCCCTTGAGAATTGGTGCAGTTACTTCCCCACTGTGGAGAATGGCCATTCAAGTCACCCAATAAAAGAAATGGGCGAGGGAGCTGAGAAATTAAACCATCCAACTGACTCTTCGAAATCACAGAAGATGGAGACAGATACAAACAACATATCGTAACGACCTTGTTTAACGAGATACGAGCTGCCACTGCCTCCAGATCCGTCTGAAGTGGAATTTCTGTATGTAGTACCGAATTATGAATATAAAGAGAAACGCCTCTCCTTGAAAAGTCTGCAGAAGCTGGCTTGAGTAAGCAGGAGAAACCAGGAATCTCATGCTTCTTACTTGCAGTTAAAAGGGTTTCCTGAAGAGCAATTACCGAAGATCTATACTCTGTCAATAATAGCTCAAGGTCCCGACAATTTGCTTTAACTCCCCTTATGTTCCACTGGAGTATGTCCATGTTAGGTTGTTAAAAGAATATCTATCAGCCCTCTTCTCCAGAAACTTCACTGTCCACCAAAGAACTAAAACGGTTCTTCAAGACAAGGTCAGAAGCCGATGCTCCTGATAAATTTCTAAGTTGTTTGTTGCCATGCTTGGAATTTGCTCTTACTGGACTGAAACCTGCTGCACCAAATACCTGACTTCGAGATTTTCCCCTAGGAGGGTCTGGAGTCCGAAAAGGACGCTCCTCACTGCGTGCCTGTCTCGTACTGCTGTTATTGGCCTGTGAGCGAGGGGACATCTCTTTCCTCCGATCCTTCACCCCTGACCTCTGATCCACAGCACTTTGTACAACTGAAACACTTCTTCCCTCACCAGCAGGGACTGAAGCCTGTTGTACACTGCTGGACGGAACACTATTGCATTTCTGAGACAAAACCTCAACTGATTGTTCAAGTATAGTAAGCCGATCCAAAACCGATGACAACAATTCTGTCAATTTCTTCTCCAGAGCAGTGAATGGAGCTGCTCCCAGATCATCACCCGATGACCGGTTCGCAGAATCGTTAACCACCTTCTGTGCATAAGTCGCAGCCGAAGGAGTCCTGGCCTCCACTAGCCTTCTAGCCTCAAGAAAGGAACATTTCCTCTCAATCTTTACTTTCTGAATCTCGCATTCCTTTTTCCACACTGGACAACTTTTTGAATTTGATGGATGATCACCCTTACAATTGACACAGTATACAGCATTTATACAAGATTCATCATGCTTCTTCTGTCCACAGTCACGACAGATCTCCTGACCCCGACAAGCTCGGCTGGAATGCCCAAAGCGTTGGCACTTGAAACACCGCAAAGGAGATGGTACAAAAGGCGTAACTTTCACTCGGACATAACCCACTTTGACAAACTCTGGGGGAGATGGCATAGCAAAAGTCAAGAATAGTGTGTTGGTTTCGATTAAGTCACTTCCTTTAGAGATTTTAACTCTATGGACCTGCAGAACACCCTGACTTTCCATCTCAGTCCGAATTTCTGATTCAGCAACTCCAGCCAAGTCAACACATCTGATTACCCCTTTCGAGTAGTTGAGAAAGGGGTGAATGGAAACCTTAACTGTGATCTGCATGAGTTGAGAACCATCCCTTTTCAGCAGCAACCGAGACGCCGCTTCCGTAGCACAGTTAACAAGGTAACTACCAGATCGGAGTCTTTTGATCATTTTAAATCCTGTGGACGAAACTCCCTCGAACCACTTGCAAACAGCGAACGGAGAAATCCGAGCAATGGATTCTTTCGGATCTTTTGCTTCCACTAAAAGGAAGCTTGGCCATGTGTTTTGGATACCCTTTCTCTTTGCCACTTCTCTTATCTCATTATCTGAATCTGAATCTCTATTCATAGTCTCGTCCATAAGCGTGCCATGTCCATCATCATTTCTTCTCTTTTTGTTAGGGGGTAGTTGTTTAGATGTCATAATGAAAGAAAAAAACTTCACCTCCCCTACTCCCCACCCGCCATCGAGTGCCCACAAGGGCGATGCCCCTAAGCGGTCCTCCAGCAAAGGGAAACACCAGGGTTATAGTGCAGGTATACACCGCGTGGCATGCGCTCCACCCCATCCACCAGGCTCATGACCAACTGCCGGGAACGGACAGGAGGCCACTCACCTGGCTTCCAGGACAAGCAACGTGGCACACGGTTTGACCCATGCCATGCCCACACTGTGAAGGCGACCGGTTGACAGCATTGGGCCCCATGCTGCCCCCCGTCTAGGGGAAGTCCGGGCCAAAGTGGCGTGTTGAGGGGCGCGGATCCTACTCCGAGTCCCTCTCAACCACCAGGACACCATTCTCCCCCGACACGGGCCGCACCGCACGGTCAACACGGTGGACCAAGAGGCCACAGAGAAAATAGAAAGTGCTACAGAAGACTTGTGAAAAAAGGAAAAGAATAGGGTAAAGATCCGTAAAGGCAGAAGATAGACAAAACAGAAAACTGCAGATTAATAAGGAGAATGCTGAAAGAGAAATGCAGGTGAAAGAACCATGGGTAG
This sequence comes from Conus canariensis, assembly GCA_033310375.1. Lineage (NCBI taxonomy): Eukaryota > Metazoa > Mollusca > Gastropoda > Neogastropoda > Conidae > Conus > Conus canariensis. The sequence goes on from CM065717.1 coordinate 6,600,215, forward strand.
GCAGAAAAAACACAAAAAACAGAGAAAAAGAAAGCCCACTTAAAACAAAGTCCCACCCTCAAGGGGCACAAGAGGGTGACCCTGAGAACTAAAAATAAGACACCCCACCCAGGTCCCCCAGGGCAGACCCCGGTGGGGGATGCCAACAGGTTAGACCAAAAGAAAGCATGTACAATCTATTCAGATGACTTGCCTCTCACAAATAGAACAGAAACAATAATATATATATAATGAGAGAACACACCTCTCACCGAATCAATTGAAAATCATTTATTTATAAAGAAACACATAATGCAAGATGGCAACAGTTTCAAAACATTCTCACTGTAGTTATTATTGATGCATGGATTAAGGGTGAAATGTAGCAGATTTGAACTCGAGATCCACGCGCCCTCTCGGGTCGGGTGCAGGCAGTCATATGCGTTCTTTGGCACCGGACCGGTGGCGGATTAAACGAATAAGTATGGGATGGGGAAAAAATCCGTGCTTCAAGTTACATGGTTTGGGTAAATACTATCATATTTCTCTTTTACTGCTGGACAATAAAGTAGTGAGGAAAAACAAGTGTAGATTAACAAATCTTCCATCAGTATAGTAATGATTTGGCAAAGATCTTTAAAAACAAATGTGTTTTATAAAAATGAAAACCCTTCACTAGCTGCATAAGGAAACCATCGCAATCCCTCTCAAAGGCAGATCTACATGTATCGCCTGCTCCTAGGCCTTTCGTCCGCTGGATCGGAACTCATCACGGAGACACGGCTGGTTGTGTCTGTGCTCTTGGCGTCAAATAGAGACACACCACAGTCCGTATTTCTGTGGTGTTCTCACCACCAAGGGTTCAAAGAAGAATCCAACAGCACCCCCAAAGCAGCCAGCGAAACGTAGTAGAATAAAATAAAACGAAAGTGTGGAGAGGTAAAAAGTTGCTGAAAATCTAAAAACATTATGCAAACAGTATAAAATGTAGGGGGACAATCTTTGAGCCTATGCTTGAGGATCCATTTAAGGATGCAAGGGAGATAAAAAAAAAATGGAACAGTCTGAGTGGTTAGCTCTGCTGTTCAATAACCCAAGCATAGTCAGCGGCTAAGAATTGTGTTTTTCTTTACTGATAGTTTACATTTTTAGAGTGAGATTGACCGATTAGTTTATCATTTTATGGATTGATTTAATACTTTGTCAGAACTGGTGGCTAGTTCCTATTATTTAGCTATTTTGTCGAATTTACGATTAATGTAAAGATAGAAGATAGATAGATAGATAGATAGATAGATAGATAGATAGATAGATAGATAGATAGATAGATAGACAGATAGCTAGCTAGCTAGCTAGCTAGATAGATAGATATATAGATCGCACAACTGCTGAGAGTTTCTTTCCTTATCATGATCAGTCAACGAGACCGCCTGTGCATCTACATTTCTGCGGAGAGACCATTTTCCGTTAGAGGACTTTGAAGAGACACGTAGCTAAAAAAAAAATGGAGTCTGTGTTTTTTTAACATCACCAGCGCAGTAAGACTGCCCCGAAGGCTGACACAACACAAAATCAGGTGGCAAATGGAGATAGAAAAGGAACGTATGCAGAAAAAGAACAAAGAACAGATACCCTGGAGAAGAACGTCCTCAGTACTGTTTAGTTTTCAATAAAGTCAAGATAGTCTGGACGAAAGAAAAAAACAACAACAAAAAAACAACTGTCTCATGCGTACACTCAAGGCTATTAAAATTATTCTTCCTTGAACATTCCATGGTTCGACACTGTGTTGCATATAGTTCATTTAAAGCTATAAATCCGTGGTGAATTCCGGACCTTGGTGTGCTGGTCTTTGCGGGAGATCGGCTCTTCAATCAAGTCAGAGGACAGTTAGCACATGGAAACATAGCCTTCCTTCCTCCGTTGTCAGACGTTCCAAAAGGAATTGATGCATCGGAGGACCACCTTTACTGTAAACAAGTGGATGCCTATCAACTGAGTCACCGGGAACATATAACTGGATCTCAAACAAAACGAGCAAAGAGTCTAATAGATATGACTTCTTTAGAGAATGAGAGAGAGGACAAGAATAAGAGAGTGAGGGAGCTTGAGATAAGAAGTGAAAACGGGGTGGAGGAGGGTAGGGAGGGGTGTAGAAGAGATAAGATCGTGGAACTATTCGCGATAATATTTACGTCTCGTCATAGTGCGTTTTCTCCCTCTTTTTAAAATTCAAACTGTCACAAAACGTTGTAGACTGTTTCCCTTTTAATAAAGAAGTATTTCTCTGCCGCGATCATATCCTAAAGTTCGATAATCATATATATATATATATATATATATATATATATATATAGCTCATCACATCCTGACGACCGCACAGCGTGAAACAAATTTGTAGATGTTTTTAGAAGCTTGATTTTAACTTGCTTTTAATATAACAAATATATATATATATATATATATATATATATATATATATATATATTATAATTGAATAATTGTATATATATATATATATATATATATATATATATATATATATATATATGTGTGTGTGTGTGTGTGTGTGTGTGTGTGTGTGTGTGTGTGACCATGTGGCGCACCTTTGTGTATATTGGAACATGTGTATACTGGAAAATGTGTTTGGTGGAAAATGTGTATATAGTACAAATACTGAAAACATTTATGGTAGATACACGTAAACCTACGAAAATGTGTTTGGTGGAAAATGTGTATATAGTACAAATACTGAAAACATTTGTGGTAGATGCAAGTGAACCTACCTACTTCTTGGTGGGTAATGTGAAAATATACGTGCCGATCTATAGACTTGTTTCAGGCAAGCACTCTTCGAACGTTGCTTTCACAGTGAGTGATCGAGTCCGTAAAATCTTTGAATAGAAGTAGGGTGCTGCACTGATCATTATTGGCATGCCAGTGATGATTCACATGTACCCCGAAGATGGAACATATTTTGCCGTCTATTCTCAAGCAAGAGTTGACACAGGAATGCTATCTCTTGAAGGGAGATGCATTCTTCGCAGTTTCACTACAAAGCAGGCTTGAACTCATATCTAAACAAGAGATGACACTGGAATGCTACGTCTTGAAGGGAGATGCATTCTTTGCAGTTTTCAGTACAAAGCAGGCTGGAACTTATATCCCAATTGTAAACAACGAACTCAACTCCCTTGTCTCCGCCCTTGTCATTGTGCAGCAGTCCACTGAGAACACCGTCATCGAGTGGATGCCCTCATGTTACGGATGGAATGGGTCGTGTCTGCGGGTGTCTGACTGTCTGACTCTCACACAGAAATTATGGATGCATGCACGACTTTTCCAATTCACATACACACACCCACTCACCCTAACACTGACAGCCAGGCAACAGAACAGCACTTGTTTTGTTTTATGCTGCCCGAGCCATCAGACAAACATATATAATAAATGCAAGAACATCAATAGGTCGGCACGCCAACCATAAGGCATACACACAAAATATATCTATATATAACTGGCTATCTACTAGCGCTGCTGGTTCCAACGACGACGAAGACGATGACGACGACGAAAACGATGAAGAGGACGAAGACGATGAAGACAACGAAGACGACGTAGACGATGAAGACGACGTCTACAGTGTCAAGTCCGACACAGGACTTATAGAATTTCACAGAGCTGTGGCTCAAAAAATCACTACCACACTCACGGCATCTCTGCCGACGACAAGGCGACAGTCTCACACAGGAGCTGTGGCTCACACACAAAAATACAGAACGCAGCGACGGCCTAGCCAACAGGTCGCTGGTTCAAAACTCGGGAGCGGCGTTCTGGCTTGGCAGCAGTGGCGTCTCCAGCCCAACTGGCACAGCGGGTAGCCGGTCCCGGGCGCAGTGGCAGGTAGGGTAGTTGTCGGCACTCAGGCCGGCCTCTCAACACCGACACAGGGCGGAGAACAAGGGGGTAGAACACGGCTACGGCCCCGACCCTCAGAAAGTGGCAGCCAGTCCCCTTCAGTCCAGGGTACACTTCTACCTGGGGGAAACTGATTAACTACCTTGATTATCATGGCTACTATTCATTACAATCACGACTACATTCATATTCATTAGCCACATCACATTCCACTAGAACTCGGGACAAACATCAGCATATTCTTTCTTCAACACTGCAACATTCCCTTTTTCCGGAATCATAACACTACAACATTCCCTTTTCCGGAATCATAACACTATAACATTCCCTTTTCCGGAATCACAGCACTACACAGGAAAGGATTTCAATATAAACCTTTCAGAATCTAGTTTTCCAAATTGGGGAAAGGATTCCCACCTAGACCCTCTTCAATAAACCATGAATACAATCATTACACACAATTAATGATTACTTTTCATCAAACTATAAATGTCACGACACAATGTTCATTTCTTTTTCTTGTAACACGACAAGAATGTTCATTTCATTTCATATGATCACCAGATTTTAGAAGGTATCTTTTTCCAAAAGATTCATCTACTTCAATATATGTAAGGGAATGATTTCCACACACTCTTGTTTACCAACACACAACTATTCAATATTCATATCAAGAGTGAGTTAAATACTCATCCACATCAAAACTCAAAACCAGCATATATGAAGTCTCTGTCGCTTACTCCTGGGAGCTTATTATCCACAGCATCAAAACTCTCCCTCTTCTCACAAAGTTAAGTCACAGAATAAACAAAATCTTCTTTTCTTTTCCTGAAGACCACTTCCTTTAATACCTATTTCATCTATTCATGTTTTCCGAAATAATTTCGTTTTGCTACCCTATCAAGTCATAGGATAACAGAACACAACAAATACTTTTCTTTTCTAAACAAAACCTTCACAGTGCGCTGAGGAAGTTTCAGTCGCTCCTAAACGGGAAGACGGTTTCGGTTTGCTAATAAATAAACATTGAATGATAAATACCTGACTGCCACCAAAAACAGATGGAGTCCCTCTTCGTGAGTAGTTGCGTTGCCGGAATCACTGCAGAGACTGCCTAACCGTTTCAGCTCACCCGGCTTTAACAGTGCGCAGGTGAGCAGCAGTCAGGTAAACTTTTCAACCGGCTTCCGGACGACTACCTTCCGGTTTGCACGGTTGCACAAAAATTTGTAACTGGACGGGAAACGATCCGTCACACCTCACAGTGCAAAATATATGGCAATGAGGAAGCTGCCCGACTGGCGGAGGAAGGAGGACAGCGGCTACACTTGGAGCAGGAAGTGTCCTTGGAAGAAGCCAGAAGCATTATCAAGAAGAAGCAGAAAAGAAGACGGCTTGACATCGTCACAAGATCACTGAGCAGTCGACTGTAGAATGAGCAGATACAGACAGATTATTTCCCCACACGATCATTGAGCAGTCGATTGTAGAATGAGCAGATACAGACAGATTATTTCCCCACAAGATCACTGAGCAGTCGATTGTAGAATGAGCAGATACAGACAGATTATTTCCCCACAAGATCACTGAGCAGTCCATTGTAGAATGAGCAGATACAGACAGATTATTTCCGCACACGATCATTGAGCAGTCGACTGTAGAATGAGCAGATACAGACAGATTATTTCCCCACAAGATCACTGAGCAGTCGACTGTAGAATGAGCAGATACAGACAGATTATTTCCCCACCAATTTGTTTAAGAACACGAGAAGAGGGCGAAATAAGGGGGAGGAAGAGGGGAGGGTGAGGGGGGTTCCTTTCATATGTGGGGACATATGACAAACATTTCCCTAAACAGCAGAGGAAAGGCAATGACTTGATGAAATTATGTTCTATCGTTCAAAGAAAACAAGAGCTAGGGAGAAACGCATTAATCCCAAACTAAAATCAACAGGGAGATCGATGTGAAGATTGTTTTACATCATTCCAAACTGAGTGCTCAAGTTTTGACCATATAGACTGTAAGACATGACAAGGTTTCAAGATGGCACCTGGAGAACTATCTTTCACAGGAGCAGATCGCAACATTCGTTCTGAAATTGTCTACTGATCAGCTGTTAGTATCGTGCTCGAGGTGCTTAGTGTTTTTAGGACCAGACAGAGAACATGTAGGATCTTTGGTCCTGAAAACACAGGGTGCAGTATAGCGCACTGCCCATGGCTACACCAATGCAACACCTGGATCACAGCTACCTCACACCACGATCAGTGCTGAACTTCCAGTCACAGTACGTTTGTAACGGGTGTTGGAGAGATGTCGTTTACTCACTCACCCTTTAAAAAGAACGACTTTATATCAGTAGTGCACATATCGATGTAAGTTTACTTCAACTCAGCTACATGACAGGGAATCGTGAGTATACACATTCGCAATAATGTGTGATATTATCTTTTTAACCCTTCACATGCACATTATATGTGGCGGCATTCTCTAAACTGTTGTTGTTGTTGTTGTTGTTGTTGTCCTTCTTCTTCTTCTTTTTCTTCTTCTTCTTCTTCTCATTGCTGTTGTTGTTGTTGTTGTTGTTCTTCTTCTTCTTCTTCTTCTTCTTCTTCTTCTTCTTCTTCTTCTTCTCATCATTATTATTATAATTATCGTTGTTGTTGTTCTTCTTACTAATATTATTATCATTATTACTATCATCATCATCATCATCATCATTATCATCATCATCATCATTATTAAAGTATATTTAACATTTTTTTTCTATGTATCGTGTCCCAATTTCTCACTCAGACTGTTAAAGACTGATAAATTTGCATAAATGCAGGGACGTATTCTATTGTCTAACACTGACGAGAAATGTTCACTTAAATGTCTTCAGTAGCCTAGCTTCACTACAATTAAGTTAGAAACAGACATGCAAAATGGTTGTCTAGAACTAGAATGAATGTTCCAATTCCTCCTTTTAACGATGAAGCTTTTTTTCAAACAATTGTAAATCCAAAAGTCTAAAGAATGCATTGTCATGAAAATGGCGAGTGTGTGCACATGTCCCTTTTTCCCTATTAAAAAAAATTCTTCTGGTAAACGTGCATGAGACAGATAAAGAAGACTGTGTTTCAAACTATACCTAGAGAAATCATTGAGTTATAATGATAACAATATCATTGCTGTAAGGGACTGGAAGATCGTAATGAACCCCAATTTAGACTGTTGCAATCACGTATTAAATATTCTAATCGAGAAGAAGAAACAGTGATAAACATGACCTAAGAAATTAAAGTTGCAAATGTATGGAAACAAGACAATTCCGAAGATAGAGGATCTATCGGGGAAATGCTGATTTCACTGAAAAAAAGACGATTAAATTTGTTTTAACAAGATCATTTTCTTTTTAATTTGAACATACCAATGTTGCGCCAGATTATCGCCCACCCCATTCAGTATTCACCCGATTTCTGAAATTAAGGACAAGTTTAAAGTTTTTTTTTTCTTTTAGTCCAGTGTGTTCCTACTACAAAGGTAAGCAACTGATAAAATCTTCGACGTACTACAAGAATCTGCCAGTGAAAGAAGATCAGCCAGTACGATGGGAGGTACCTGATTATTCATAGGGGCTGCGTGCGTTTGCATCAGTCTCTTGATGTAAGTAGAAAAAAAAACCATGAGGGACAGGTTGACGGCAGAACGTCTTCAGCGGCACCTTGCCCCTCCCTTCCATCCTCAGACAAATGTTTTTGGCCCTGAACTCCTCACTTTCTGAGGTCACGACACCAAGATGCCCTTATGCTGTCATTTTTTTTCTGGCGCTGCCGGGATTCGAATCTACACATCTTGGATGTTTGGTATCTCAAGGCTTTCCCTATTTAACGGATGTCTTATCCACAGAGATACAGGGCACTTGATCTACATTGAACAATTTGATTTCAAAGTGAGGTGAGTGCAGGCGGAAATCGATACAAACTTAGGAGATTTACTCCTCCGCCGAACGAAAGAGACAAACAAATTACAAGGCGAAACAGGACGTGTTTCGACCACTCAGGTCTTCTTCAGGCAAGACAAACCTCATTCTAGACAATGAAAACGAAGAGCGAACCATCACTTATCTCCTCAAAATGGGCTGAAAATGGATGGGAAATGTGGATGTGGAATTGTTGGTCACTTTCGTTCGGCGGAAGTGAATCTTCTTTTAAAGTTGGATAAATATAAAACTTATGAAGTTCAATTACATTCCACCTCGGAGATATCTGAAATTCTCTTCAGCTGCCTCCGTCATTGCCTTCCGAGTTCTGGTTCTGGTTCTTCCCAGAACTAGAGAGTTGTTTAATGAGGTTATAGATTGATGCTCTTACAACGCCTCTTGCTCCGACCTCTGTGTCGAGATCTTCCTCGTTCGCCATCCTGTTAGATGAGCAGCCCGGTGTCCTCGATGAAGGCTGCCGTCCGTCGCAGTTCCTTCAGGGTGCCGCACAGCTTGGCTGCCACTGCTGTCCGTGTTGGCCAGTACTTTCTCCTGGATGCTGCATACGTCGTACAGACTTGAAGGATGTGGTCGGTTGTCATTGGTCCCTCACCGCAAGGGCACTCTCCACTCTGTCCAATGCCAAATTTTGTGTGCATGTGGTGGAGCAGGCGATTGTGTCCAGTCTTCAGGCGGAAGATCTTGACCTGTTCCCGTCGTCCCAGCAAATGGTATGTGTCTTCTGGGTTGTATTTGGGATGCAGGAGGAGCCATTTTATTCCTTGCTGTGCCTTGATGATTGTCCTAATTTCATCGTATGACACCAGGTTGTTGGCCTGCTCCTTCTGTGCACCGTCTTTTGCCAGAATGTCCGCTTTTTCGTTGCCTCTGATGCCACAGTGTGCTGGTACCCATTGTATCACCACTTTCTCCACTCTGGCACTCAGGGCAACAAGGGCTGAAGTGAGATGGTTCTGTTCTTTGCAGCGGGAGTTCTTGAGGGCTTGGAGCACGGAGAAGGTGTCAGAGAACACCACCACCTGCCCTGTTGTTCTTTGGAGTTCTGCAAGACTGTTGTGGCTGCCTCACAGAGGGCTTCTCGCTCAGCTCGGAAGTTGGTGGAGTATTTTCCTGTTGGAATTGCAATTTCTTCATCTCCGTCTTTGTATCGGAAGAAGATTCCAGCTCCACCATCCCTCGTTGCTTCTGTGGCGGAGCCATCTGTAAAGACATGGGTCCAGTCTTCCTGGGGGTACTGGTTGCAGATGTAATCCATGGCCAGGGCCTTCCTTTGCGTGCCTGACTGTGTTCCTCTCTTCTCCACTCCGGGAATGCTGGTGGCGACTGTTGGGAACACCTGCCTCTTCCAAGATGGGTGGGTGACATTTGCCGGGATAGGCTTTGCTTCGTGTTCCGTCAAGACTGGGATTTGTCTTTCAAGGCGTCTTGACTGGTGGATGAAGCTGCCTCTTTTCAACCGGCTCTTGGTGGGTCTACTCATACTGTTGTTCACTGGGTGGTTTTCAAGGCGTTTGAATTTTGCTGCCTGGATGAGGATCTTTGTGTCCCTTCTGTCCTCCAATGACTGTAGCCCTGTGGTCTCCTCCATCTTCAGGATTGGGGTGGATCTCATGGCGCCAGTTATGACACGCTGAGCTTGGTTCTGTATCTTGTTGAGATGGTCGAGGTTAGACTTTGCAGCTGATGCCCATGCTGATGTCCCGTACTCAACTACAGGTCGGACTCTCCCTGTATAGAGTCTCTTCAGGATACGTTCGTCAGCCCCCCAGTCCGTCCCCGCAAGTTTCCTCATGATCACCAGTCTCAACTTGGCTCTGCTACAGCATCTGGTGATCTGCTGTTTCCAAGTGAGCCTGCGGTCAAAGGTCACTCCCAGGTAGGTAGGTGTGGGTTCTTCTGCAAGCCTTTGGTTGTTCAATGTCAGCTTTGCCTCTTGCTTCTTGCTGGATAGGCTGAAGACTGTGTAGGCTGTTTTGCTTGAGTTGACAGAGACAAGCCATTCCTTGGTCCAGTCACTGATCTTGTTGAGCGCAGTCTGGAGGCGTACCTGTGCTGTAGTGGTGTACTCATCAGAGCACCAAAGTACCAGGTCATCTGCGTAGATCGCTCCTCTGACCCCTCTTGGCAGTTCTGACGATGTCATCTATGAAGATGAGGAACAGCGTTGGCGAAAGGACTCCTCCTTGTGGTACTCCCTGTCTCAGCACCTTCTTGCTTTTCTGGCCCTGAATCTTGACTCGGGCTTGGCGGTTGTGCAGGTACTGGCTGATCCAGGTGTACACCCTTCCAGACACACCACATCGCCGTAGTTTGAGCCCAAGTCCATCCTTCCAGACTTTGTCGAACGCCTTCCCCATGTCAATCCAGACAGCAAGCGTGTTCTTCTTTTCTTGGAAAGCGTCCTCAATGCTTTGCATAATGAATGTCTATGTCGAGATAAACAATATACAAGTAGGGTAAGTCTTGCTCCCATAAGAAAACCTAGCTCAGGGTTACTTTTATTCAAGACTGACACAGCCTTTTAAACTTGAATCAAGTCAGACAAATACAAAGAGGAACAATCTGATAGTGGGGGAAAAACAATCGCAGACGAACAATCGGATAGTGGGGGAAAAAGAAGCGCAGGCCAACTTTTCCCCCCATTATTAGATTGTTCGTCCTTGTATTTGTCTGATTTTGTTCAAGTTTAAAAGGCTGTGCCAGTCTTGAATAAAAGTTACCCTGAGTTAGGTTTTCTTATGGGAGCAACAGTTACCCTACTTGTTTATTGTTTATTGTTACTGTTGCCTGCCTCATTTCATGTTCAATCTCTATCTCGAGGATTTTGGCTGGAAAGCCCTACGCTACAAAAAAAACCTCTTCTGTGTGTTGACGACCTAGATAACTAGTGCGGGTCACTTTGTAGGGCATGGTTTTTATGTTTTGTCAAATACTTTAACAAATTGTCCTGTGTTTTCAAATCGTCATCCGTTTACGTATTTATTATTGGTTTATTCTCTGCAAAAGGTTTCATTTCATCTGTTTTAGTTACTTCTTAGAAATTTTCTTTTATATTTTTTGTTCAGTTAACATACTATACCATTAACTTATAGCCCATAGTTAAATTTAGACTTTATGTCTGTGGAATAAATAATCAGACATTTTGTTACGATTGGGTAACTTTCCCTGTATGCAAAGGTATACATGTACTCTGTTTCAATATATCTGTGCATGTACACATTTGCATATGCGTTGGGTACAAGTTTGAATGCATGCATAGGCCTATCTGTGCGCACACACACACACACACACACACACACACACACACACACACACACAGATCCCCCCTTTTTCTTATTCTTTTGTAACCTTTGCCGAGTCATTAATGTAATGATTGAGGAATTGTTAGCCTGCACGTGTTTTCCCCCACCACTAAATTGCTCAACATGAGAGAGAGAGTGAGAAAGAGAGAGAGAGAGAGAGAGAGAGAGAGAGAGAGAGAGAGAGACAGACAGACAGACAGAGACAGACAGACAGACAGACAGATATACAGACAGACAGAAACAGACATATAGAGAGACACAGAGATAATATTTATCAGAGAGAGAGAGAGAGAGAGAGAGAGAGAGAGAGAGAGAGAGAGAGAGAGAGAGAGAGAGACGTACCATAATCAAAAACACTGTTTTCAAACAAACTGATACGATTGAAGGTCAAAGTCATGTTATTTGAAATAATCTCGGAGGCGGCGGAAGCAGAGCTTTTTTCACATGAATGGCAAGAGATGCTTCTAATCTCTCATTGCATTAGAGAGTATTTCAGCTCTTTGGAAATGTATTGTTTGCTACATCTGTCAAATAATCCTAAGCCTGACTAGCCTATTGATCGTTTATGAAATCGGATATTCGAGAATTATGGCGTAGCGCAGTAAACAATGAAATCAGCATGTAAATTTTAAAATCAAGTTCCAGTACTATGAGTATTATAACTAATCATGGAAAGTTCCAAAACGGAGTCACTGAGGGCGGAAAACGAAGCAACATTTAGAAAGAGAAGGGGTTAGTTACCGCCAAGGACCTAGACAAACAAGGTACAGGACAAGACAATGCATTTCGACGTCTTGGGTCTTCTTCAGTCAAGAACAAGTAACAAAAACAGAGAACGAGAAACCACTGATCTGGTCATGTTGGAGCAAATCAGTAAAAGTGAAGTAGACTTTAAAACAATTCATCTGTTTAATACCCCGTCATATGTCAAACTGATAACTGAATGCGAATGGATAGCTTATCCATCTGATCTATGCTCATGAAAAACTAGGCCACCATTAGGCATGCATGGGTCTTGCATTTTTTAAACTTTCCTGAGCGTGTTTTACTGTGGTTTATTTCAGATGCATTTTATCGGTTTGCTCCAACATGACCAGATAAGTGGTTTCTCGTTCTGTTTTTGTTACTTGTTCTTGCCTGATATCACGGTCGTTAAGCCGGACGGCCCTACCACCCTTACCCACGCCTATCAGACGCTAGGTCAGACAACACAGCACACTAACACAGTTTTACAATCACGCACTCTTCTTTATTTCACACACACTCCATGGCGCCACCACTCACGCACATCCACAGCTGCACACAAGTATCACAATTCCCGCTGACTCACCCTACCCTACGATAATGACCTGGAAGACCCTAATCTAACCTAAAATACCAGTTGCGGTATATCACTGTGACCTGGGGACACAGCGATAGCCCGCACACGTGGTGACTAACTACTAGGGACAAGGATTTACCCAAGGGACTAATCTCTTAACTACTGCTACCACCCACACCTCTCCCCAGGACTCGCCCTTCTCTTTTGACCCGGACCGCTACCAAACTGGTCGCTGCGCCCCTAAGGGAGGCAATGACAAGTACCCTACACTGTGCCGGCCACTACGTCCTAAAAGGAGGCAGTAGCTAACACCCCTAACCCTACTGCCTAACGCTACACCCCTTCTACCACAAACACGGGACCACCCATCCCGGCCCGGAGAGCTCCAGTCCTCAGCGCTGTACGTGGCCCCTCACAGGCTGACACCTCCTCGGAAGACTCTGCACCCCGGCGCTGACCGTGGCTTCCCCGCAGGCCGACACCCTCCCCGAAGACTCTGCACCCCGGCGCCGACCGTGGCTCCTCGCAGTCTGACTCCTCCCCGCGATGGGCACGACCCCCAACGCGCACACACACCAGACGCCCTCTCGACGAGTCCGGGGCTCGAAGGACGCCTCCTCCTCTGAAGGCCCCGCCGGACACTGAGGGTGAGGGAAGGCCTGGTGCAGCGCCCTCTCACCGGACGCCTGAACCGGGAAGAGCAACAGGTGCCGGAGAACTCCCAGAGAGCCCCGGTAGCAGGAGGAGAGCTGCCTCACAAACGGCAGACGGCCTGGGTAGTCTCCCCGGGAAAACAGCAGGTACGGGAACCCCGCCGCTCACCTGCCGGCACGCGGCAGTAGACTGAGGTGGTCTGGCCCCAGCCTCAGGATGGAGCAGGATACCTGCTGACACAACTGTAGGCCACTACTGTAATGTTGCTACTACCCGAGTCATCACGGTACATAGGCTACTTGGTAAAGCTTTAACTCTCCATCTCCCTTGCCTACTTCCCACTCGGGCATGAGAGTGACCCCTTGAATTTCGAATACACCCCCCAACCCGTTACTCACTTTGGTGTTATCAGACCCATTTCCTGCCAACCCTTACAACAGCAGTAACACAATATTCCCCCTGAGCCAATCCACGCTATTACATATGGAATTATGAATCACACCCAAATCTCGGAAAAGAAAAGAAAACTAAGCGATCCCAATGCGGGCTTCACGGGTCCCCTTAGGAAATGCTACGTAATCTAGGAAATGGGCAATTTCACAAGGAAATGTCTCCACATAATGATCAGCAGTAATACACATCTCTCAAAAAAAAAAAAAAAAAAAAAAAAAAAACATCAATTTTTAGCGGTTCACAGTTCCAGCATCTTCACACAATAGAATCGGCTCGCAGCCACAATCCTTCACATTCTTACCCCTCTTTGCACTGTCAATTATAATCATATATCAAAACAACATGATTTGTTCGCCAAAATTTCCATCCAGCACCTCACTCTCATGTCATCTCTTGTCAGATAACCCAGTGGTTAATCCTTGTTATGCCAACACAACCACACTTCATACAATATTACATGCTGCACATCATCCGTTTTTATCCTATCCACTGCTAAGCTACTCGTCTTAAACGTTACCTTTCCCTTCTTTTCGACTACTAAAATTCATAATGGGACTGTCTCCCCACAACCTAAGACATCTTTCTCCAACCCTATTCTGTCACAAACACATACATCCCTGCATGTGTGACGACTGTCATTTGCTTTAAAAAAAAAAACTTCTAACCATATGGACTCACTGTCCTGTACCAAATGCGTACGCCACAGATACAGTCTGCACGCGCACGACACCCGCGTCGAGAACCATGACTCGTAAGGAAAGTGACAAGACACCTATATAAGTTGAATAGTCACGACCGTACTCCAGTATAAACCACTCGACCACAAATCAGCCTTGGCCCTACTGCACAGTTAACCGATTCCAATGCTGCGCAGGTCAACTCCAAAATCGTGAATCAATTTCAACGAACTATTACTATTTACGACTGAAATTGAGCACAATCCCTTTATGATTCACGCAGACACATCTGCACCTGACTCATATTATGATCCTCAACAAAAAGCAACCTCGTATTACCTTCTCATTGAACCCACGGAAATTAACATAGACTAACCACAAACAATATCTACATCACCGTCCATCAACGGTTATTATATCGAACCCACATTGTCTAGCCAAACTGTCACATGACAATCGAACTCAGGAACCACTATGTACACTACTTACAGAATATACTGAAAAGACGTAACAACACAAACCGGCTGACAACAAATTTCAATCACGGAACCAAGACAACATCATACCAGACAACCAGTATACGCAACGAACACCATACAACTAATCCCAACATGAGACAACTACAGCACAACTCGCCATAATACAAGACAACACGACGAACTACAACACAACGAACCTAACAGATCACCAACCTGGACATACAGACGATCAACCACACCAGTTCTGCAACTGGCTGACAGTGGCTGCCAACAAGGACGACACCGACTCAGCACAGGCCAAGGGCACCCAAACCCGACGAGGACCTGGCACTAACTATGACTCGAAGTCACTCTTCAAAAACTAACGGCGCTGCCGCCGCACCTACAAGGAATACGTCCACTCCGACGAACACCAGGGACCGAAGTGAAGCTACCCCAACGCATTCCGCCCTGGTCGGAATCAAGCGAACTCTACTCACCACACAAAACAACGATTGGTCAGAGCAGTGTATCCCTCCGCAGAGCTGACACGCCTGACCAACGGACTAGTTGTTGCTCGTGCAACAACACGACAATTTACCACAACAACTCACAGACGTGACAACACAACAACAGCCGATATCCTGCACCGCCTTCTCTGGTATAGAACCAAAGTAATAAAAGGGTAACAATCGGGAACGAAACCAACTTCCTCCTACCACTCCCTCAATAAATGAAGACTGGAAGGCAAAAATACTGTATGTCCTACTTCACCTGCCCCCCTACCTAGCCTAACCTTACTACCTAGCCCCGAGGAACTTAGCCTAACCCCAGCTAACTAAACCGCAGTTTTACCCCCCCCCCCCCCCCCCCCCGCGCGCGCCGCGCACACACACACACACACACACACACACACACACACACACACACACACACACACACGCCACGCATACGCGCACACGCTCTATATCTTGAATCCACACCACTCTTAAACACGTGGACGTACTAGTTTAGTACCGCCGATCGGTGACACCTGAAGAAGACCCAAGAGGTCGAAATGCATTGTGTCTTGTCCTGTACTTTGTTTGTCTATGTCCTTGGCTGTAACTAACCCCTTCTCTTTCTGAAAATTAATCATGGAAAATGGTGAAAACAGTTTTTAGATAAACTGGAACCTTTGTTTTTGTTTTGTTTTGTTTTGTTTGTTTGTTTCTTTGTTTGTTTGTTCGTTTGTTTGTTGTTGCTGTTGTTGTTTCGACTTCCAGGTAGGCCCGAAAATTCTCTCAAACTTTTATGAAATTATAATGTTTGTCGTCTGTCCTGAGGTCAAGGAAATTACGTCACAATTCTTCAAAACAAGTGAAGTAGACATTAAAGAATTCATCTGTTCAATATCCAGTCATATGTCAAACTGATAACTGATAGCGAATGGAAAGCTTATTCACTTGATCTAGGCTCATGAAAAACTATGCCACCATTAGGCATGTATGGGTCTTGCATTTTTTTTAAACTTCCCTGAGCGTGTTTTACTCTGGTTTATTTCAGATGCATTTCCGGGTGCAAACAATCACTTCAATAGGTCTCATGCCTCTTCTCTTCCTGGTGGGAGTTCCAGGCAACCTCCTCAGTGCCGCTGTGTTCTACAGACTGGGGCTGGGGGAGAGGATCAACTTCTGCATCTTCTGTCTGGCCATTGTGGACCTTGTGGTCATCACGGTCATTTTCTGTACGTTTGCAGAGGGTGAATATCGCTTTTACATTGGCTGGTCCAACTTCTTCATCAAGTATTTTCCGGGTGAGTAGATGCTCTCTCTCTCTCTCTCTCTCTCTCTCTCTCTCTCTCTCTCTCTCTCGTTACCAAAGTGAGCTAATGTTATCACCCTGTTTCATTTGTCCGTTCTTGTGTGTGTGTGTGTGTGTGTGTGTGTGTGTGTGTGTGTGTGTGTGTGTGTGTGTGTGTGTGTGTGTGTGTGTGTGTCCTATTTTTCCCCTTTTTTCGACTCACGCGATGTTGACTTGTTACTTGATATTTATCCTCCACATTCGAACGAAGGTCAAAGGCTTAAGTAAACTTGAGTCTCTCTCTCTCTCTCTCTCTCTCTCTCTCTCTCTCTCTCTCTCTGTGTATGTGTGTGTGTAAATCGGGAGAAAGCAAGGCAGGCAGATAGATAGATAGATGGATAGCTAGATAGATAGAGCGAGATAAATCAACAGAATAATGACACGGAATTACTTACAAACTGAGGTAAGTAGGTAGGTACGTAGGGAGTCAGGCAGACAGGCAGGTAGATAGCTAGATAGATAGATAGACAGATAGATAGATAGACAGGCAGACAGACAGATCAACAGAATAATGACACGGAATTACTTATGAACTGAGGTAAGTAGGTAGATACGCAGGCAGGTAGGCAGGCAAGCAGGCAAGCAGGCAAGCAGGCAGGCAGGCAGGCAGGCAGATAGATAGATAGATAGATAGATAGATAGATAGATAGATAGATAGATAGATAGATAGATAGGCAGACAGACAAATCAACAGAATAATGTCAAGGAATTACACATAAACAGCACACCGACATTACTTCTCAACGTTGTTTGTAACTGGTTCGGTATGCTCCGCAGACTGAGAACAACAGAACACACTGCCCAAATTAGTACAGATCAGACAACAGAACACACTGCCCTAATTAGTACAACAGAACACACTGCCCAGATTAGTACAGATCAGACAACACAACACACTGCCCAAATTAGTACAACAGAACACACTGCCCAAATTAGTACAACAGAACACACTGCCCAAATTAGTACAGATCAGACAACACAACACACTGCCCAAATCAGTACAACAGGACACACTGCCCAAATTAGTACAACAGGACACACTGCCCAAATGAGTACAGATCAGACAACACAACACACTGCCCAAATTAGTACAGATCAGACAACACAAGACACTATCCAAATTAGTACAGATCAGACCACAGAACACACTGCCCAAATTAGTACAACAGAACACACTGCCCAAATTAGTACAACAGAACACACTGCCCAAATTAGTACAGATCAGACTGAGAACAACAGAACACACTGCCAAAATTAGTACAACAGAACACACTGCCCAAATTAGTACAACAGAACACACTGCCCAAATTAGTACAGATCAGACTGAGAACAACAGAACACACTGCCCAAATTAGTACAACAGAACACACTGCCCAAATTAGTACAACAGTACACACTGCCCAAATCAGTACAGATCAGACAACAGAACACACTGCCCAAATCAGTACAACAGAACATACTGCCCAAATTAGTACAACAGGACACACTGCCCAAATTAATACAACAGAACACACTGCCCCAATTAGTACAGATCAGACTGAGAACAGCAGAACACTCTGCCCAAATTAGTACAGATAAGACTGAGAACAACAGACCACACTGCCCAAATTAGTACAGATCAGACTGAGAACAACAAAACACACTGCCCAAATTAGTACAGATCAGACAAAGTTTATTTGCGAAAAGATACATCGGTGGTAAGTTTGAGATATTATTCATTACTTGAGCGAAAAGAATTTACCCGGATCACTCTGATGCTTAGACTCTGGGAGACAAAAAAAACAACAACAACAAAACATTGACTCAGTCGATTGGAAAACTATGTTCGAAGTTCCTCGTGTGTTTTAATTTGGTCCAGATTTTTGTCCAGTGGATTTCTGTGTTTTATACGAATGTAAAGTCAGCAGAAACAGTAAATGGACAGTGGTTTTACTATTGGTAGAGGCTGTAGGCAAAGTGACCCACCTTCTGTGTATTTATTTGTGTTGTGTGTGGACATTCTCGGTATAATGATGAGAGGCGAAAACGAAAACATCAAAGGAATCCAGGTAGGAGACACGAACGGTGGTAAACTCTCAGAGTATGCTGACAACACACATATTATGCTTGACGGCTGTGACAAATCATTCGATGAATCCATTTATACAGTTAAAATGTCTAGGCACAGGTCGGGACTCTCGTTACACGCGGATAAGTCCAGTGCTGTTTGGTTAGGTAGCTCTCAAATTGCACAACCAATGAAATGCATGCGGCAACTTCAGATACAAGGGATCTTACACTTTAAAACACTCCGTATCTGGATTACTAATGACCTAGAAGACTGCAAAAATATATGTTTTCAAAAACAAATCTTTGGAGGAGGGGGGGGGGGGGGGGGGGGGGGGGGGAGAGAGAGAGAAAAGGAGATGTGTAAAATGTGGACGAAAAAAAAATCACTTAGTAGAATAGCTATTTTAAAATCGCTAACAGTAAGAGCAACGCTTGTAGCGCAGTAGAGCGTGGAGACCATCTTAAACTGGAGAGAACGACAGGTGTATGTCTTTACAGATAACCCGAAAGCTACATTTATATAAAGGTCATAAATCTTTATTGGGGGGCGGGGGGAGGGGAGGTGAATGATGATGGATTCTCCCTTCGATATCGACGGATGACTGGTAGAAAAGTCATTGGCTGATGTCGGTCTTCATGTGGGAATGAAGACCGATTCCTGAAGCACAAAGTCGTCCACAACGCCGCAAGGAATGGAGTCATGCAAGGATGGGCCCCGTTTTTCTCCGATTCATCTTTTCCTGGATCGGGGCTGCTTTGTTGCGTTCGAATGTCTTTGTGCCCTGGGTACACTGTTGCTTCCACTGTGTTCTATCAAGGGCGACATCTTCCCGGGAAGAAGAGTCGATGTTGCAGCTTCTGAGGTTGGCCTTCAAGGTGTCTTTGTATCTCTTTGAGAGGCCTTCCTCGGTCAAGTTGTGCTTCCTTCAGTTGTCCATAGAGCAGCATCTTTGGTTGGAATTCTGCTGTTCTCCATACGATTAACGTGAATGGGGGGGGGGGGGGGGGGGGGGTTATAAAGCATGTAACGACAGTGTATGTATTTACAGAGGACTGATTAGACTTACAGAACTTCTCTTTCACTCTGTAACAAAAGATCGGAACTGAAATGTTATGAATAAGTAGACTGGCAAATTTCTTACGATGCTTTTGTTCTGAGATGTTTCCTCTTTCACTCTGTAACAAAAGATCTGAACTGAATTGATCTGAATAAGTAGATTGGCAAATTTCTTACGAAGCTTTTATTCTGAGATGTGATTAGCAGACTTCACTGAGGCAGTGGAGACCTTTGCAAAGCTCTGTCAGTTTATATTGCTCTCTTAGGATAGCGTGCAACAGCATAAAATAAGGGGCAGTTTGCTTTGTCTGTAAATATTTCTGTTGGCCATTGTTCACATATGGCGATTACCTTTATGCGTATACTCTCTCTCTCTCTCTCTCTCTCTCTCTCTCTCTCTCTCTCTCTCTCTCTCTCTCTCTCTTGGTTATTTCATTGAAACTGGGAGTTTTATTAAACAGGCTCATATTCGTGTTACGCTTTTCAGTTCATCTGTTTGCATTTTTGTTTCGGGTTAAAGTAAACTAAGCAGCATAATCATAACCTCTCTCTCTCTCTCTCTCTCTCTCTCTCCTCTCTCTCTCTCTCTCTCTCTCTCTCTCTTGATATTGTTCAAACCACTCACCGTATCTCAATTCATTATTTTCTTTCATTCTCTGGCGTTTGTTCGTTTATTCAGCCTCTTTTTTGTTTCAAACTTCTTTTGTTCATTTCTTTCACCCTCACCCTCTCTGTTTTCCTTTTTCCGACGTAAACGTCATATTTCACATGTGTTTGTACAGGTCTAGCTGGGTTCACCTGGGTCAGCATGTTTCTGAGTACGGTGATAGCGGCTGAACGTTGTTTCTGCGTGGTCAGTCCACTGCGGGCACAGCGCGTGCTCAGCACGCGCACCCTGGCGGTCATCGTCATACCCATTTCTGTCATGCTTCTGACTGGCAAGCTGGCCACAGCGGGGCCCAAGCACACTGCTGCTTGTGTGTTCGATCCCAGTACCAACAGCACGTCCTACATTGTTTATGTCACTGAGTACAATAACGATGTTCACTTTGCCCCCCCTCCCCCCCCATTTCCGCCTAGTTATTCCCCATTGTTTACTCGTAAACATAATGAGGGTATGAAATCAACTACGTTTCGTGTGTGTGTGTGTGTGTGTGTGTGTGTGTGTGTGTGTGTGTGTGTGTGTGTGTGTGTGTGTGTGACAGCGTACGCCTTTGATTGTTTGTGGGAAATGAATGTTCAGAAGATGACTTAGGAACAAGAACAATGGCAACAACGACAACAACAACAACAACAACAACAACACGCGCGCGCACACACACACACACACACACACACACACACACACACACACACACACACACACACACACACACACACCAAGGCTTGCACAATCAATGATATATTCCATGATATGGGCTAATAAAGAGTTCATGTTACACCTTTGTTACAAACCCTACACTGGTTGCCAGTTGAAGCACGCATTCAGTATAAGCTTTCCCTCCTTTGCCACGATTTCTTCTCAAAGTCTTCTCCATCTTATTTTTCCGATCTGCTATCCATTTACTCACCATCCTGACCACTCCGTTCGTCTACAGATCATCTGACTTTGTGCATTCCGAGGACTCGCACGAGGACTTTTGGCGAACGTTCTTTTTCATTTGCTGGCCCAAGACAATGGAATTCACTGCCCAAACCTATCCGCTATGTTCAGCCAAAATCATCTGTTAAAAAGGCATTAAAAACATATTTATTTAAATTGCATTATGATTCCAAATAAACACCCATCTTTCTTAGTGTCCTTGTTTTTAAAACAAAACAGTAGGTAAACAGTCATTTTATATCTTGTCATATTGCTGTGTGTGTGTGTGTGGGGGGGGGGGGGGGGGGGGGAGGGGGGGGGGTGGGTGTGAACGGGTTGTCCTTGTTGACACTTATCGTTTTACAAATGAGCTATAAATCTTATATGTGTGAATTTTATCGTTCTAATTTGCTTGTTCATTTTAAATGCTTTACGTTATTGTTCATGGTGACATAAGCTTATGTACTTCGTGTATGTTGTACTTTTTTTTATATTTTCATGTAAAGCGCGGTGAGCGCGCTCGTAGACCGCGAGACCGCGCTATAGAAGTCCGCACATTATATATATATATATAAAATATTATGTTCCATGGTGAAAGATCTCGCTGTCATTGTTGTTCTCTAAAAATCATCTTATTTTCTTCCAAGTACATTTGACGGTCATTGTGGTGAGTGACGCTAAGCCATTTTCCCCCTTGTTTTCTTTGCCGTGACATTGCCAAACGTTGTGTATTGGTTCTCACAATGTACTTCATAGATAGCCATTAATGAGCTCGCCCTATGTTGGACTGACAGAGCTTCTACAGCAGTGCTTTGCTGAGTGTCATCGCATATTCTGTAACCCAGCAAACGGGTCGTGCTGTACTAATTAAGATGAAATATCGACAGTAGGGCCATGCCCTTAACAATCAATGAACGAAACTAACTTCTGAACTAAGGCTTCTAGACAAGTTTAAAGGTTAAAAGTAATGACAGCAGCGTGCGTCAATGACCGTTTTCGATTTGTAGATTACACACATACGCGCACACACATTGCAAACATTATGTCTAAACGAATATATATATATATATATACTCAGACTGTTCCATATCTTTTGATCTCCCTTGTATCCTTGAATGGATCCTCAGGCATAGGCTCAAAGATTGTCCCCTACATTTTATACTGTTTGCATAATGCTTTTAGTTTTTCAGCAACTTTTTTCCTCTCCACACTTTCGTTTTATTCCATTTACTATCCTTCGCTGGCTGCTTTGGGGTGCTGTTGGATTCTTTTCTTAACCCTTGGTGGTGAGAACACCACAGAATTATGGACTGTGGTGTGTCTCTATTTGACACCAGGAGTGCAGACACAATCAGCCGTGTGTCCCTGATGAGTCCGATCCAGCGGACGAAAGGCCTAGGAGCAGGCAATACAAATAGATCTGCCTTCAGAAGGGATCACGATGGTTCCCTCAGGCAGCTAGTGAAAGGTTTCTCATATTTATAATATATTTCCACCATTATCTTCATTTTTTTTTTCTCTCTCTAAAAGTTCAAATCTTTGCGAAGTCATTATTGTAATGACCAAAGAATTGTTAGCCTGCACTTGCTTTCCCCCACTACTTAATTGTTCAGCTATATATATATATATTATGCTGAACAATTAAGTAGGGGGAGAAAACAAGTGCTGACTAACAATTCTTCAGTCATTATAGTAATGATTTGGCAAAGATTTGAATTAAAAACAAAAAAATTGAAGATGAAGAAAATGGGGGGAATACATTATAAATATGAGAAACCCATCACCAGTCGTCTGAGGGAAGCATCGTATTCCCCTTCGAAAACAGATCTATTTGCATTGCTTGCTCCTAGGCCTTTCGTCTGCTGGATCGGACTCATCAGAGAGACACGGTTGATAATGCTGGTGCTCTTGGTTTCAAATAGAGACACACCACAGTCTATAATTCTGTGGTGTTCTCACCACCAAGTGTTCAAAAAAGAATCCAACAGCACCCCGAAAGCAGCCAGCGAAGGGTAGTAATGGAACAAAACGAAAGTATGGAGAGGGAAAAAAGTTGCTGAAAAACTAAAAGCATTATGTAAACAGTATAAAATGTACGGGACAATCTTTGAGCCTATGCTTGAGGATCCATTCAAGGATGCAAGGGAGATCAAAAGATATGGAACAGTCTGAGTGGTCAGCTCTGCTGTTCAATAACCCAAGCATTGTGAGTGGCTAAGAATCGTACAGAACAACCTTTACTTGGATCTCCTAAGAGATGCAATCTCCCACTGATCTATCTATCTATCTATATAATGCTGAACAATTAAGTAGTGGGGGAAAACAAGTGTAGGCTAAAAATTCTTTAGTCATTATAGTAATGACTTGGCAAAGATTTGAAATTTAAAAAAAAAAAGGGGGGGGGGGGGGTGGCGGGGTGGGGGGGTGTGGGGGGGGGGGGAGAGAAGGTTGAAGATGAAGAAAATGTATATTATAAATATGAAAACTCTTCACTAGCTGCATGAGGGAACCATCGCAATCCATTTTGAAAGCAGATCTATATGTATTGCCTGCTCCCAGGCCTTTCATCCGCTGGATCGGACTCATCAGGGAGACACGGCTGATTGTGTCTGTGCTCTTAGCTTCAAATAGAGACACACCACACAGTCCGTAATTCTGTGGTGTTCTCACCACCAAAAGGGTTCAAAGAAGAATCCAACAGCAGAGAGAGAGAGAGAGAGAGAGAGAGAGAGAGAGAGAGAGAGAGAGAGAGAGAGAGAGTCTGTGTGTGTGCATATGTTTATCCGACCACAAATTCACAAATATGCAACTATAGGACAATGTTAACTATATGTAAACCCGTGAAATGATACCATTCCCGAAATGTCTCATTGTATCCCTCGCGGCTTTTCACCCTCCCTGAAAAGTTAATACAGAATGAACATGATGCCGTTTTCCACTTGCTGTTGGTGGGGTTTTGTTTGTATGTTATTCCTCCAACTTATTTTTCAACATTAAAAAATGCTTTTGACATTTTTTTAAAGGTGGGGCCTCCATCCTCCTGTTTTTTTGTTTCCACCTTTTGTTCCCTCTCCAACAATTGACCTAAACTCGCGCGCACTATGCAAGGCTGTATCTTCTGTTACAAATGACCATTCTCAGGTGGATTTTTAGTTTCTTTGGCGTTTAAGACAAAGCGTCTGAGTTTATTCATGTTCTATTGTGTGGTGTAGGGACACATTCACTCTGTATATGCGGGAAAAAAAGAGAACGGTAGGAAGACGGAAAAGACAGAAAGGGGGACGAAAAGAGAGAAAGAAAGAGCACGAAAGAAAGACACAGAAAGGTAGCGAGAAAAAAGAGGAAAGAAAGGAGGCAGAAAGAAGGCAGAAAGAGAATATACACACGGAAGCATAATTTGCTGCAGAAACTACGCTAAAAAAAACATTAATTAGCCAACCAGAGTAGGCTGAATGTGATTAAATTTGTATGCATTCATGTTTTAAAAATTCCCCTCCCCCCTCCCCCCCCCCCCCCCCCCCTCCTAGAACCACACATTTTCCTGCACCATCCTTGAGACGAAGCGCGATGCAAGGATAACACCAAACATGCACTAGCGAGAAAAGACAAACAAAACACAAAAACGAAAATAAGAAGAAGAAGAGGCCATCCCTCCTCACCTTCTACAGCATTTGTCCTTCCCTGAACTAAATCAGGTATCCATTTACTGCTGAACAGAGAAGGTTTCGAGCCAGCCACCGTGGGTGGGTAAGTCAGGTAAGATATGTATTGCTGCTTCTCAGCCACGTCTCGAGAGTCTACAGGGAATTGGTCGATGTCCGCAGCCTTCCTAAATTGGAGCGGTTTCACTGCCAGTAAGATTTCTTCATGAAGTGTTGGAAAGTCATCCTTACTTCATGAATCTTCTACTGTTAGCACACTTGGATCGTGTAGCGAAATTTGCTCATGTTTATGCATGTCACAATTTTTAGCAAGTAGAATACAATAATTTCGATTGTTATTCATTCTTTATGAATTCGACCTCCTTCAGACAGGAGCGTGCCTTTTTCTATATGCCCCCCCCCCTCTCTCTCTCTCTCTCTCACACACACACACACACACACACACACACACACACACACACAGAGATAGAGAGATAGATAGATAGATGGATTGACAGATAGATAGATGATAAACAGAGAGTCAGGCAGACAGATAAACAGATAGACAGACAGACGTACAGATAGATAAATGGATGCATAGACAGGTAGATGGATAGATCCAGAAGACAGTAAGATAAATCAATAGACCGATAGATAGGCTTATTCATTGCATTTCTCAATTTTCTCTAAAAGGAAAAGCTGATGCTGTTGTTGTTGTTGTTGCTGTTGTTGTTGTTGCTGCTGCTGTTGCTGCTACTACTGAAGCTACTACTACTACTACTTTTACTATTAGTGGGCGCGCGCGCGCGCACGCACACACACACACACACACACACACACACACACACACACACACACACACACACACACACACACACACATTCCACTTGACCGGTTTTTTCCCCCCTCGCAGGTACTACATGAGGAACAAGGAGATTGTGGACATCTTTGACATCTTTGTTTACGGCACAGTGCTACCCGTCTTACTCTTTGTCGTCATCATCATCACCACTGCCATCACCACCCTCAGACTCCAGTCAGCGGTGAAATGGAGACAGCAGTCTTCTTCCGCCACGGAAGCTCAGCCCACCGGAAGTTCAGAGTATCACATGGTGTCGCTGACCCGGATGTTGATAGCGACCTCTGTGCTGTTTGTGGTGTGCCTATGCCCCACGCTGTTCTTGCAAATGGCCATCTTCCTGGTGCCAGAACTCAAGTTTGGAGGTCGTTATCATAATCTCTTGGATGTTCTGTGGAATATTCTCTTGGTGTTCCGGTATGTCAACTCCTCATGCAACTTCTTCATCTACTACAAGATGGGGTCTCGCTTTCGTCAGACTTTGAAGCAACTCTTGTCATGTCGATCTTGATCAAACAGTAGACAGTATCGCTCCGATGTTGTACAATGTTCCGAGAATCAAACAGCATGTACAGGAGTTTGTTCCTCTAAGTTTCTACGGAGAATAATTCTTTTTTAAATAACGAAGCCAGCAATGCTTTAAAAAAAAAAAACAAAAAAAAAAACTTGTTTACTTCCATGATGAAGACCAGTAGCCTAGACCTGCAGTTTTGCATTGTTTTTATCATCGAGGAGAAATACACATTTGCCATGTCTGAGAAAATGGTCAAACGCTTTGGATACTTTGTCAACCGTTACAGATATAAAGGAGAATGTGCATAAAATGCATTTTTCATTTCTAAGCATGAGTTTCGCATGATTCTAAGCATGAGTTTCGCGTGATGAGTGTATGTGTGTGTAAGCGCGCGCGCGCGCGTGCGCGCGCGCGCGCGTGTGTGTGTGGTGTGGTGTGTGGTGG
>CM065717.1:6634452-6639452 GCA_033310375.1 Conus canariensis
AATAATTGGTAGGGAGTTGTTCTTTTGATCAGATGTCCGTTTAACATTAGATGCTGGCTAAACTTTATGGTGGGCCTCAAAACGCTTGCATGGATTATATAATGTTTTAGTGGAAAAATCCTGATTGTGGCGTATGGCCAGTGTATGCTGTGGAGCGATTCCAGCCGTCAGCCATGGTTCCCGGACAATGGAAGGAGCCAATTCTGCCCGGCGCGGGTCGTGGTCTCCGTGATAGAAAGCCACGCGCAGCGTCACCCCCCCCCCCTCCCCCCCCCCTTGTCTTTGTTTCCTTAGTTTGGCGGTAAAGATATTTTTTCTTTTAAGTCTAGGTGAACAAAGTACTTATGGGTGCAGTGAAATTCGGTCCAAGGGTTTATTTTGTTAGAGTCGAGTAGAAAACATGCTATTTAAAATTACAAATTTCACTAGTTTAAAACAATCACACACACACACACACACACACACACACACACACACACACACACACACACACACACACACATGTACCCCCCTGAAGAAGGCAACTGAAGCCGAAACTTTGGGAAATGTTAATCTTGGTTGTTCGGATTTTTTTCTACTTTGATTTGTGTCTGCTTTGACTGTGTATATATTATTGATTGCTTTCCACGCTTTTCACTTTCCTATTTCTTCTTTCTTGGTTAACCGAGTGATTGTTAAGAGTAATTTGTGGTACCTGTGTGAACATAAGACAATGAAAGTCCCCTGAGGAAGGCGAGGTGTGCTCGCCGAAAATTTGGGATAACGAAGAGCCAACTTGTTGTTCTTTTGTGCACTGTTCTCTGTACACACACACACACACACACACACACACACACACACAACTCTCGTCACAGCAGTGGATGTACGTACAAACGTGCGATGGCTGGATATAATAACAGGCAGTCAGCGGGAGGTGTTTGTTCAGATAACTGTCAACAGACCTTCCACCCCGTTACCGCCGTGTCAAACAACTGTCACCCACTGCGACAACGGACAAGTGTGCACTGGCCTTTAGTGCGCTGACGAGACGAGCAGACGTACCTGGCCGTCGCTAAACACGTGTGCAAGCTGCTGTATGACAATGGACACAGCTTTAAAATCGTTCATTCGCTTTGATTTGTGTGTCGGAGCTTAGAATCTACTGTTTTACAAGTCGACAGTAGTAGAGACGCGAGTCCAAAAGCTTGAAATATTTTGACGTAAGCGACAAAACAAAGTAGAATGGTACAGGCCTTAAGAAGAATCCACAACGGAGTTTCGATCAAACTCGGGGCTCCGTTATCATAATTTACAGATAAGAGTATTTCACTGAATTCATTAAACAATTGCTGGACACAACAGCATACATTACGCTGTAGAAAGGGTAGCAAACTGTTCGTGGTTGTGGTGGTGATTCAGGTCAGAATGAACACTGACTCGGGTAAGTAGATCATTGTGCTATCACTCGCTGTATCGCGGACAAGCAAGTAGTTGGAAACGGGCGTTTGAGAGATCGTTAACGACCGGAGCGCTCGGTCATATAATACCATGGCGGGCAGGAAAACGCTCACATGCAGTTGTCCAGCTCATATTCCTCATCGTGACAAGTAATCATAATTATGAGGGCGACCAGTACTCCTCGGAATATGAGTACTTCTGACTGCTTATGTAAATTTCGCCAACCAATGACCGTAAAGAGAGAGAGAGAGAGAGAGAGAGAGAGAGAGAGAGAGAGAGAGAGAGAGAGAGAGAGAGAGAGAGATTACATTCTATATTTACGAGGATAATAGATAAGCACTGGTTTGCTTTTTACATCCACTTCTCCCCCTGACCAGAGTCAACAATGGAAAATAAGACAAGGCAATAATTAATGTAGAAGCATGCAAAAAGCGGTTGAGAGAGAGAGAGAGAGAGAGAGAGAGAGAGAGAGAGAGAGAGAGAGAGAGAGGAGAGAGAGAGAGATTCTTTAGTTTACAACGGTAAAAGTATTGGTTTGGCCTTTTTTCATACTTGCCGACACTATTTTACGAAGCTTGTGGCCACGAGAGAGAGAGAGAGAGAGAGAGAGAGAGAGAGAGAGAGAGAGAGAGAGAGAGAGAGAGAGAGAGATTCTTTATTTTATAACGGTAAAAGTATTGGCTTGGCCATTTTTCATACTTGCCAATACTATTCTACGAAGCTAGAGAGAGAGAGAGAGAGAGAGAGAGAGAGAGAGAGAGAGAGATTACCATTACATTCAACTCACCTGATTCAGGTCACGGTTATTTTCCCTGCGGAACGATACACGTCGTTTCGGAAGGAAATTAACCGTTTGGATTTTTTTTTTTTCCTAAGGAATACATCTTACTGTAGAACAAGGCGTTGGTTTTCTGAGGAATAGCGCTGTCTGTTGAATCACGCGCTCGTTTCTCAGGAACGGAATGCTCTGCCGAGCCACGCGCTGGTTTCCGAGAAATAGGCTACACCTCCGTGTCCTAATTCACCTCCAATAATCTGGCTGAGGTCAACGCCGGTTTACCTATGTTTCTGTCTGTCATATTTTTCTGTCATTGTGAGGCTGTATATAGTGTACATATTTGCGTTAAAGTACGCGCGCGCGCGCGCGCGCGCGCGCGCGTGTGTGTGTGTGTGTGTGTGTGTGTGTATCTGTGTGTGTGTGTGCGTGCGTGAGTTTGTGTGTGTGTGTGTGTGTGTGTGTGTGTGTGTGTGTGTGTGTGTGTGTGCGAGCGGCACCGCTACCACACTACCTATAATTTACCCCCACTCTCTCTCTGTATGTGTGTGTGTGTGTGTGTGTGTGTGTGTGTGTGTGTGCACCACTACCACACTACCTATAATTTACCTCTCTCTCTTTCTCTCTCTTTCTCTCTCTCTCTCTTTCTGTGTGTGTGTGTGTGTGTGTGTGTGTGTGTGTGTGTGTGTGCGTGCGAGCGCGTGCGCACGCGTGCGAACGCCTGCATGCATGTTAGCATGTGTGTGTGTACACTTACTTATTATTTACCGCATGTGTATGTCACAGTTATTCCCTGTTCTCTCCTTTCTTTACTGCCTTCATTTTCTGTACCAATATTTTCTTTCCCTCCTCTTTGCATCCATCCCCCTTCCTGGGGCTGGTTTTCTTTCAGATACATATATACTTCTTTCACATGATCTTTCTTTCTTTCTTTCTTTCTCTTTCTCTCCTCTCCTCCTCGCCCTTAGTTTCTGCTTCAATAGTAGCCAGTGTCATTCCTTTCCACTGGTTTTCTTCTTCTTCTTCCCAAGATTATTGTTGTTGTCATTGTTTTTGGTCCTAAGTGTTGTCGTTGTTGCTGTTGTTGTTGCCATCATTACTGTTATTAATATAGTTATAACTATTGTCATATCTTTTATTGTTTTTTTATTAGTGTTATCAGTAGTAGTAGTAGTAAAAGGAGGAGGAGGTTGGGTGATATTGTGGTTAAGGACGGACATCATTTATTATCATTAGAAGTAGTAGTAGTAGTAGTAGTAGTAGTATTTTCAGTGTTCATACTTTATGATGAACTTTATTCCTTTTATATTTTGCAAATTGCAATGCATTTTGAATGTTTCTTAGATTTTTATATCACTATCCTTTCCAACTTAATAGTAATGATAACAAGGCTAACACTAATAATAATGTTAAGAATAATAGTAATGATGATAATAATAGTAACAATGATAATAATGATGATGATGATAATAATAATAATAATAATAATAATGATAATAATTTTAATAACATATTATCATCACTTTCTTCATTATCATTACTTTTAGTGGTATTATTATTACTATTTATAGATTTCTCAGATTTTATCTGTTTTTCCTTTTTAAAAATTAAATTTATAGTATTAGTGGTACTATTACAATTACTACTTCTATGACTGTTTTCTTCTTCCTCTTTTTCCTCATCTGTCATCATTACTGTCGTTACTATTACTAGTGTTGTTATTATTGTCATTTCTTGTTCTTATACTACTACTATACTGTATGATTATAATACCATTATTCTTCTCTCTCTCTCTCTCTCTCTCTCTCTCTCTCTCTCACACACACACACACACACACACACACACACACACACACACACACACACACAGTAACAGGCCTCCAAACTCAGTTGAATAGTTTGCAAAGGGCAGCTGATTCACGCCAGCTGAAAGTAAATATGAGTAAGAGTAACGTAATTGTTACCAGAAAAGGCGGTTATCTCGCTGCTAGAGAAAAATGGACATGTAATGCAATATATATGCCTGTTGTAAATGTATATAAGTACTTAGGTATATATTTCTCTACGAGATTAAGTTTCACTTTTGCATGTAAAGATATTGCTCACAGAGCCAAAAATGCATTGCTATGTGTTATGAAGAAATTGTCGATGCTTAACAATGAATCTCTTGCCTTGTTTTTAAATTGTTTGATGCTAAAATCCTATGTTACAATATGGGGCTGAACTGTGGGGTCTTGATGCTGGAACTACACAATGCGAAAAGGTGCATTTATTTGGTTTAAAAAAAAGTTTTGGGGTGTCTCACCACAAACACCAAATGATATTGTGTATGGTGAGACTGACAGATACCCCACATCTTTGCACTCCACTGTTAAATGTGTCAAGTACTGGTTAAAACTAACTCAGTTGGCTGAACATAGATTGCCTCATAAAGCTTATAAAATGCTGTTAGAACTAGATAATAGAGGCAAAATGAACTGGGTGTCGCATGTTAGAATGAAATTATACGAATATGGTTTTGGGTATGTATGGCTTAACCAAGATGTCGGAGATATGAACAACTTTGTCCGTACGTTTAAAGAAAGACTTATCGATTGCAGTTGGCAAGACTGGAATTCCCATGTTCAAAATAGTAACAGGTTTAGTTTTTATAGAACGTTTAATTATCTGCATTCTCTCCCAGTGTACATGTCAATGCGTATGGACAGGCATCTGAAGTTTATAATGACTAAGTTTAGAACTGGAATGTCTGATATTTTTGTTCATCATTATCGTTATAAACGAATCA
>CM065717.1:6649452-6669452 GCA_033310375.1 Conus canariensis
TCTCTCGTCATTGTACAGATGCGATTTTCAGATTTTTGTAGTATCATGTAGGCCCTGTCTAAGAAATAATGCTTTTAATCCACAGCTCTGATATGTATTGGCTGATTCTCAGAACGCCTGTCTCTGTGTCAATCATCACTGGTTTCAAATTGTTCACGAGCGATGAGGAGTCGTCTTCCAGCGGTAGAGAGGAGGGCGAATTGTCATCCTTTAGCCTTTTGGAATTGTTCAGCGATGCCAGGCACTATCATCCTTTAGCCTCTTGGAATTCTTCAGCGATGCCAGGCACTATTAGTTTGTCAAGCTTGAATTGGGGACGGCTGTTTGTCGTTGTCTTGTTGAAGCTCTGTCAACGCCAGGCCTGGTCCAGTTCTTCACAAGATCACAGTCTACCTGGCGGCGCTTCTGACCGCTAGGGCAGTGTCATGGTCATCCCCAGGAGGCTTTATGGTCACCGAAAGCGCTGGCAAAACCACGTTGTTCTCGCTGACAAGTGCTAGTGGGCGTAGCCCCCCCCCCTCCCCCCTCCCCCCCCCCCCCCCCCCCGCACACCCTCATCTGTCATTGGTGGTACTATTACAGTAGAAGCCACATTAATCTCTCGCCCCCCCCCCCCCCCTCTTCAGTCTTCGTAGGCACCATGGCATTCCAGTCGGCCTGTAAGGATGTTTTTTCCTGTCACCTTTGTTCAGCAACTTGTTGCTTACAGTTGGAAGCGGAGAGTAGGATGCTTGGGTATGGTCATCATTGTAGTCAGTTACGGGAACAAATATTTGCACCACAAAGATATTGACGGGTTTAGCAGTGAAGATAAATTGAAGTAAACTATAAATCCAGGATAAACTGGAGAGTAAAGTGGTCACTGAATAACGACTATGTACTGATGAAAAGACAACAACAAACAACTGGGGTGATGTTTCATTCGCAGGGAAGGGGCGCTCCAGAGGAGCCTTGGATCTCCTTCATCTTGTCCATGTACCCCAACCTCCTTCAGGCCACCCATTTCTTCCCGCCCCTCTTTTTTAACCGGGTGCCACATACAGTGGAAAACATCCTGGGACTGACCGCCCGTGTCACACTGAGCCCCCTTCCACCCGCTCGTAAGCCTCGGAAACGACGAGGTGCCGGACGTCAAGGATCAGTCCCAGCCCCCCCACCACCTCCGCCATCAGAATCTAGCGTAGTGTTCGCCGACAACCCAGGAGACCTGCGGAGTGAACACGTCCAGGAGAGCGACCGTCGGGATGACAAAGCACAGTACCAGTGCCTCAAGGCCTTGGGGGACATCGGAGGGGTCATGATGGTGATCTCCCAGATGATGTTCAGGAAGTATCTGGACGACAAGAACAACCCCCAGCATCACATCAACCCCACCAACATCATTTCTCAGCTCCCCTCCATTCGGGACCCGTCTCTCCCTTCCAGCGTTGCGGACAGAGAATGCGACATTATTGTCTTGCATCGTCAGTATGGTATTCTGGTTGGTGAGGTCAAATCGGTCGGAGAGTACTCGCCTTCAAATCAGGACCACATCATTGCCAAGACTGATCATGCCATCAAGCAGCTGGCTCAGCAGGAGATTGCTCTAAAGCACCTCGTGCGAGACATGGTGAGCGGCAACATCAGGGTGACCAAAGCTCTCCTGCTGCCCAACATATCCTCAGCTCAGCTGACCGCGGCAGCCACCAGCTCTCAGGAGCTCCGAGAGGTGAGTTGACATGATCTGTAGATCTCAACCCTGACAGGCAAACACGGGTCTTAGCTCTCACCATGCTGGCTGCAAGGCAGACTAGCGTTCATGTTAACGCATCTCAATTGACATATCTAGCTATGCACATTGCAACTGGTGTAAGTCTGTGCAAACTGTAACATGTAAACTGGCAAAAGTCAGAGTGTACACAAAGAATAGTGGTCAGATTGTTAACGAAGAATCATAACCACATGGTAATAGCTTTTACCACATAGAGGCAAACAAACTATCACAACAGAATACTCATTCATAGTTGTGATAATTGTCATCAAGTATTAGCACAAAATTACACTGTTAAACCACATGGCAGCCCTATAGTTGATGCATAGGTTCAAAATGTAGAAACATAGTTTCAACTTACATTTCTGCGAAAATAGTGAAACTTGTACTTGGAGATAGTATAGAGCAAGATAAGCATTCAGTCTCTCTGGGTTCCCCTTTGTCTTTTTGTGCTTCACCTACAGCTGGTCTGAGGAATAGTGAGTGTGCGACACTAGGCGTCTTCTATTTGTGTGCTTGAGTGTTTATTCCAGTTTGTTCTGGGTCAGGGTGACAGGGTGTCACTCAAGATGATGATAGGGAGGGGGTTTGTCTGTCACTACCCGCCTCTTACTGGGGATTGGACCAATTGCGAACGTTTGAACTACTCCTGTGCCTTGGCATCTAGATCTGCATAATTATGATAATTCGCAAAGCGCGGCAAAAGAGTGCATGCAAAGTAGCCAAGCGCTGGTTAACATACTTGCATCATCTACCAGCTGTGCGGCTGGCGTGTGACGGTCAGCATGCCGATGGTGGATATGGAAGGGGATGGGGGGGGGGGGGGGGGGGGGGGGGGAGTTAGTAGGGAAGGAGGGAGGTGAGCGAGAAGAGGGCCCCCTGTCTTTGTGTTAAGTGAGGAGGGAAGGGGGGTGACGGTCGACATATATAATTCCGAAAGTGACGAAACTGACGTAAACCCTTGTGGTAACCTAAGCTGGGTGACTCACCCTTGCACACGACTGTGGGGGGGAGGGGGGGGGATGTAGAGAGGAGAAGGAAGGTGGGGAGAGAATGGCGACGTGATGTAAACTTTTTGCCTTGACTCCTACATCAGGGAAAGAAGGGTTGTGTGTGTGTATGGGGGGGGGGGGGGGGGGTGTGTTTGGCATAGATTAGAAATCTGTACTGCCGTTTGTGTATGTGTGAGACAGATGGGACAGAGGAAGGGGGGAGGATGGCGTGTGTGTGTGTGTATGTGTGTGTGTGTGTGTGTGTGTGTGTGTGTGTGTGTGTGTGTGTGTGTGTGTGTGTGCGTGTACAATTTGTACAAGAGGGTGGCTGCTTAGGACTGATCGCGTGGAGTTGTCAAGTGACTCGTCACACTGTACACCATGTAAATTACAAAAGAAATGTACACACTATTTGACATGGATGAATACACACCAGTACCATTGTACAATACACACTGTAAAGTACAGGTCTGTGCATACTGTTTGACACGGATCTGATGTAGTACACACTGTAAAGTACAGGTCTGTGCATACTGTTTGACACGGATCTGATGTAGTACACACTGTAAAGGACAGGTCTGTGCATACTGTTTGACACAGATCTGATGTAATACACATGGCAAAGGACAGGTCTGTGCATACTGCTTGACACGGATCTGATGTAGTACACACTGTAAAGGACAGGTCTGTGCATACTGTTTGACACGGATCTGATGTACAATACACACTGTAAAGGACAGGTCTGTGCATACTGTTTGACACTGATCTGATGTAGTACACACTGTAAAGGACAGGTCTGTGCATACTGTTTGACACGGATCTGATGTAATACACACTGTAAAAGACAGGTCTGTGCATACTGTTTGACACTGATCTGATGTACAGTACACACTGTAAAGGACAGGTCTGTGCATACTGTTTGACACGGATCTGATGTACAATACACACTGTAAAGGACAGGTCTGTGCATACTGTTTGACACGGATCTGATGTAGTACACACTGTAAAGGACAGGTCTGTGCATACTGTTTGACACGGATCTGATGTACAATACACACTGTAAAGGACAGGTCTGTGCATACTGTTTGACACGGATCTGATGTAGTACACACTGTAAAGGACAGGTGTGTGCATACTGCTTGACACGGATCTGATGTACAATACAGACTGTAAAGGACAGGTCTGTGCATACTGTTTGACACGGATCTGATGTACAGTGCACACTGTAAAGGACAGGTCTGTGCATACTGTGTGACACGGATCTGATGTACAATACACACTGTAAAGGACAGCTCTGTGCATACTGTTTGACACGGATCTGATGTAACATGCAGGAAGATCCGGATCCGGCTGTGCTGTTAAGTAAGAGCAGCTGCACCAAACCATCATCCACGAAGTATTTCCAATAAACTAAATCCTTCCCTGACTTTGCATGCCGGAGTGGCTATTCGCCCTGGAATAAATATTCAAGAAAAGAAAGGCAGGAGAGCACTTTAGATCCAGAGTGGAATTAGACTGCAGATAGCATAGAAAGAAAAAGAAAAAGGAGAAACTTGCACGGCTTCCAGAATGGGTTATAATTATAATATGTAATGATGAAAGAATCCGCAAGGGTTTTCATGGACAGCGCTTGATAAATACTTCCACGAATAACTTATGTTTAGAAATATAGTTCCTGACAAAGAGAACAATACTGTATCTCCATCAGGCCACGTTTTATTCATGTTGTTTGAAGCCCAGCCGATCGCAAGAATGCCGTATATTATCAGCAGTTTGGAAGCCAGGGCTCCTGATGATGATGACGATGATGACGTACACTGTGTGCGTATTGCACGCACTGAGGCTCTAATTCTCTCCCTTCATTGTCATTGCTCGCGTGAGATTCACCGTTCACAAACTCTGTAGTGTGCATTGAATCGCCCTTAATGGGAGCGACGACTGCATGTTGTTCATAAAAATAAATGTGATTATTAGAGTCGGCAAGTTTCTGATAACCGCGTGAATCGACCCAGTTAATCCAGATAGCCGTATCGACGCTGTAGCCATAGCGACACTGTACGTGCAGGAAAACACACACACACACACACACACACACACACACACACACACACACACACACACACACACACACACACAAGCCTGGGCACAATAGTTGTAGCACGCAAACAGTTTTCATTGAAACGGTACAATCTGCAAAATGTTTGCTAGTTATCTTGATATGGTCATCGTCAGACTTGTTTGTTTTTGTTTTCCCATTTTTGTGTATTTCATATATCGTGTTTGTTTGTTTTTGTTTTCCCATTTTTGTGTGTTTCATTAATCGTGTTGCTAACATCTCTCCGGAGATGGCTGAAAGGTTTTTAGGGAAAGAGAGAGATTCGGATTCGGAAAAAAAAAAAAGAATTATTCATATAGGCCATGGCCCATAATATGTGAACACCATACAATCAATCATAATCAAAAAAGAGTAAGAATGCATTCAATTAATTTTTTTTTGACAAATGCCAATATCCACACACAGAAAGAAAACAAAAACAGATGAGTGTATATCTCAATGATGTTGCTTAGTCTATAAACTTAAACGCTTTATACAGGTACACAGGGAAATTTCGTACATCGTGAGACCTGAGTGAGGACTTTAGTAAGATGAACTTGACTGACGAGGGTTGTGGATAATATTTAGGTTTTATGAAACTTTCTCGAAAACCTGTTTGTGCCGGACAACACAGAACAAAATATACTTCTTTTTCTTGTGCTTCTTTACACAATGGACAAATCAAAACACTTCTGTCAACAGCTCTGTACTGTCAAATTTGATATTCCAAATCTGAATCGTACTGTGATGTGTTTCAAATGTGGGTTCAAATCCATTGAGAGAGAGAGAGAGAGAGAGAGAGAGAGAGAGAGAGAGAGAGAGAGAGAATCTTTTTTAGTGAGGGAAAAAGCGGAATAAGCACAAAATGGCTTTTTTTTTATATCCGGCCCTCAATAAAGGGAAACATATAGAAAATACAATAACAACACCAGCAAAACTAATCTAGATTTGAAGTAAACATACATAAACGCTGTAAATAGAAAGAGGAAATGGTTAACACAAAAGAACAGAAGACAATCAATGCCTGGAAGAGAGAGAGAGAGAGAGAGAGAGAGAGAGAGAGAGGGGGGGAGGGAGATAGAGAGAGAGAGAGAGAGACAGACAGACAGACAGACAGACAGACAGACAGACAGAGGCAGAGACAGAGAGAGACAGAGACAGAGAGAGAAACAGGTGGGGGTGGGAGGGGAGTGGTCATCATATATAGTTCATGAAAAAATGGTTATTGGAAGATAGATAAATATATACAATAAACATTATCACAACAATAAAATTATAACACATTTCTGGAAAAAAGAAAAAAAATCATTGAACAGGCACCCCATCCTGTAAGCAAAGACAAAAATTTACACTTGACAAGCAGCACCTTTGGAACAATAGATGAGAGAGACCAGTACAGAGAGAGAGAGAGAGAGAGAGAGAGAGAGAGAGAGACAGACAGACAGACAGACAGACAGACAGACAGACAGAGGCAGAGACAGAGAGAGACAGAGACAGAGAGAGAAACAGGTGCGGGTGGGAGGGGAGGGGTCATCATATATAGTTCATGAAAAAATGGTGATAGATAAATATATACAATAAACATTATCACAACAATAAAATTATAACACATTTCTGGAAAAAAGAAAAAAAATCATTGAACAGGCACCCCATCCTGTAAGCAAAGACAAAAATTTACACTTGACAAGCAGCACCTTTGGAACAATAGATGAGAGAGACCAGTACACACAGAGAGAGAGAGAGAGAGAGAGAGAGAGAGAGAGAGAGAGAGAGAGAGACAGAGAGAGACAGAGAGAGGGAGAGACAGACAGAGAGAGAGAGAGAGTTTAAGAGCATGAATTGGAAAATTCAGTCATTAGTTGGGTATGAAGTGTCATTTTAAAGCTATATATGCTGGCATGAACATCAAGAGAGGGGGAAATGCGGTTCCACAAGAAGCCGCCAGAGTAGTGAAGACTGGTTTTAAACATATCTATTCTTGGACGGGGTATTACAATTTTATGAAAATGGCGATTTTCATTAAATCTAAATTTCTCTGTAATTGAAGGGGGAGCACGACCCGAAAGAATCTTAAACATGAAAAAAAGCTTTATTGAATTTAAGCTTCAAGTTGGTAAAATATCCAGATCTGTATAGTCACAGTATGATAACGTAACCGATTTTAACAAAACTAATTTCAGGGAACGTTTATAAAGACTAAACAAAGGTTTGAGTATATGATTACTTGCTGAATCCCAAATTGTAGATGGATAATTTATATGGGATTCAATATAAGCTTGAAAAAATATTTTACGTGAATGGCAGTCTAGGAAATGCTTTATCTTGGACAGCTGGTATATCTTTTTTGAAACTGTTTTGCATAAAGACCGTACATGTTCTGACCATGACAGATTGTTGTCTGTAACTACTCCTAAGACTTTATGACAGACTGTTTCTTCGATAGTTTTACCATTGATAGAAAGGGGTGCGCTCGTATAAGAAAGGTTTTGACGTTTTTGTCTTGTGGTTATGATCATGTTTGGTTTTGACAGGGTTTAGACACATATGGTTTAATTGAGACCATTCGGTTAGCTGGTTAATACTTTGCTGTAATAACATAGATACTTGTTCTGCTTTGCGATCACACGCATGAACAGTAGTGTCATCGGCGAACACATCACAAAGCGCTGGGAGAAATAGGGGGAGATCATTAATATATATTGAGAAAAGTATGGGTCCTAGGATGGAGCCTTGAGGAACACCATGTTTGAGAGGCAAAATAGAAGATTGGCGTTCATGAATTGAGCCCATTTGTTTTCTGTCGCTTAAAACCGAAGAGATGAATTCTAGAGCATTATTGGATAAACGATACAATTTTAACTTTTTTAGAAGCAGTGTGTGGTCAATTACATCAAAAGCTTTTGCAAAGTCAATAAAAAGGAGGCCGGTCACCTTGTTTTCATTGATATTTGTGAGCCATTTGTCTACTAGGTTGGTCAGTGCAGTGTGGCAGGAGTGATGTTTCCTGAAACCAGACTGATTAGGGTGAAATAAGTTATATTTGTCAAAATGGTTAAGAATGCATCTTCTTAGATGATCCTCTAAAGGTTTTGATACCACAGACAGGATAGAAATTGGTCTGTAATTACAAGGATCCGAAGTGTCACCTGATTTATAGATGGGACTTACCCTAGCAATTTTGAAAGATTTAGGAAATTGGTTTTTAGATATACATAAATTGAAGATGTAGGTCAGTGTAACAGAAATAACTGGAGCTGCAAGTGTTAGGATTTTGCCATCAATACCGTCTAAGCCACGAGCACATGTTTCTTTTAGACGGATCAGGGCATTATATACATCATGGACTGACATTAAGGGGATGTCTAAGTCAGAGGATATGGCTTTTGAATCACAGAAATCGTTTAATAGTGTAGGAGTGTTTTGGGCAGATCTATCTGATTTTATTGTTGTCTTAGCAATATTACAAAAATGGTCATTAAGTTTCTCGGGACACAGGTCTTCATGAGATGTATTTTACTGATGTTTTTGTTTGACAGCTGATTGACAGCATTACAAATTGCTCTGCTATTGGTATTGGAAGAAACAAGTTCTTAAAAGTACTTTTTCTTAGCTGCTCGTTTTACATAATTAACATGCTTTCTTTGGTTTACAAATTCTTTCTTCGTTCCCGTAGACAAAAGGTGATCTCTTTGGTTCATAGCGTCCTGTACATCTTTTGATAGCCATGGTAACATAGGGCTACTTCTAACACGCTTGGTTTTGAAAGGTGCATGTTTATCATAAATATTTTTAAAAATGCGATACCAAACTTCCCAGGCTTCATCAGGAGAGAGAGAGAGAGAGAGAGAGAGAGAGAGAGAGAGAGAGGGTGGTGATGGGTGACGGAATCGTATGTTTGTTATAAGTGAAACTGACAAATCATGAAAAATATACATACGACAACAAAGACGCCTGTTTCTACAACTGCTTTCAGTGCTTGAAAATCTGGAGAAAATAAACACAAAATCTGATCTGGAACACTGAATACTGCACGCGCAAGATATTTGGTTTTCACTCTTTAAAAGTGTGTGTGTGTGTGTGTGTGTGTGTGTGTGTGTGTGTGTGTGTGTGTGTGTGTGTGAAAATGCCTGATACAATTGAAAACAGAGAGTAAAACAAACCATTAAATATTCATGAAGTTGGGAGCCCTGGGTTGCATTTTTTGTGTTTGTTTGTTCGTTCGTTTGTTTTCCCAGAATTATAACAGCTCTAAAGTGCACGAGTAATTTGGAAATGAGAGAAAAGGCAGATATGCTTATGTTAGATACGTGTTAATGAAAAAAACGTGGCATCTTCTTGTCCCTGTTTCATAGAAAATGCTTTAAGTGCGGTCATCTCATAGATGAAGAGTGTGAGATCACTTTGAGTACCATTTTATACTGCGTTTAAGCAATTAGATTAAAACAGTCTAAGGTAGTTCGTATACTTCTGAGTTGCTATGTACACAGATATTGACCATTTTCATCTTTTGTCATGACAGCATGTTTGAGAGTTTTCGTGTGCATGACAACACGCATGATAAATATACATATGGGAAAAACCGTAGAAAATTGTAGGTCCAAAACATCTTTAAATATTCATAAAAAGGGTGGGGGTGGGGTGGGACTGGGCGTTTGGTAGTGATGGGAAGGAAGGGAGAGGAGGGCGGCAGAGAAAAGAGGTTAGAGTTACAGGCCAAGAGAGAGAGAGAGAGAGAGAGAGGGAGAGAGAGAGAGAGAGAGAGAGAGAGAGAGAGAGAGAGAGAGAGAGAGAGTAACCAGCAATAATGACCGACTCTGACAATGGAATTAACAGGTGCATTCAGTATTGATGGAGCATGGAATTAATTCAGAGAGCTCATACCGACTGATGCTTATAGCAGTCCATCTTGACTACCTTGAGTATAATATGTGCATCATATTCTGTCATTCCTTGTTATCGTAAACTTTCCTTCTTTTTTTTTTGTTTTTTAAGCAGATTTTTTTTTATTTAAAAAAGATCAGTGAGCAAGAATGTGAAAAATCATGGAGTAATAAGCAGTCACTGAAAAAAAAATGCATCACAAGTATCAATCTGTTTGCCGAATACACAGAGTTGTGAAGTGAACCATAGAAAAACACTGTCTGCAAAGGCAGTGTCAGTCTGTAGTGAACCATAGAAAAACACTGTCTGCAAAGGCAGTGTCAGTCTGTTTGCCGCTGACATGTTTTTCACTTCTCTTCAACGTTTGCTAGATTTAGACCGAGGTCAGCCTTGACGTCTGGTCCTTCCTCTGTGGTCAGCGTTCCACGTGTAAGTCTGGGCTCACTGCTGCCACGTCTTTTGTTCTGTGGTGTTGTGCGAGTCGGTCAGTGTCCTGGTGGCACCTTAAAGCAAAAAGACGGAGACAAGACAGCGTATGGTTAAGACCCACATCTTGCAGAATACACATTCTATGCCCTCCTTCACCCCTCCCCTCCCCCTTCACATGTCCATGTATCTACCGGGTCGGTTTTACCCCCAGGTCTATGTTGATTTACACAGGTGCGTAGTATGGGAAAGATTTCCTTCTGGACCCCCCTCCCCCCCGCCTGCCTACCCCCCCCCTTCCCCTCCCCCTGCCCGCCCCCCCTCTCCCCTCCAGAATGAATTTCTTTTCATAATGAGCGGGGAGTTTAACTAGCAAGGCAAAATTTCCAGCAGAGGGGATATCGTCGGACAAGGCCAGTAAATAATGCACTACAACCAGGGGTAATGACATAATCAGAACGATAGCATGTATGTGTTAGTACAAGCCTCTGACAGTGACATAGTCGAAATGATAGCTTGAATGGACAATGCCACAGATGTAACCCCACCCCCACCCCTAAAAAAAAAATCTATACATTACAATCCGTGTCAGTGACGTGCCCCATGGGTGATGGGTCTGTCCACTGTGTGTCCTGCAGGCCCTGTGCCAATGCACCCAAAGTCAAGATGTGCCTGGGGCGGTCAGCAGATGCCTGTGCTCGGACCAGTTCGAAGAACCTCTGTGCTGGTGGAACGCATTGTGGACATGGGGACCCGACCCCTCCATGTCGGATGACGTCTACAAACGTCTCTGCGCCAGGTACGTTCAGAAAGCTGTATGTGTATTCTTGTCATCTCTCTGGTTTGTTCGCATGCTTCTTGTCCTGGTAAGTCAGCAGCTCAATGTGTGCACTGAATATCTCATAGATTCGTGTGAATCCACGAACCTACGTAAGACAATAATGCTTTCTCTCCACAAAATTTTAATGAACATTTGCGTTTTGACCTTAATTATTGATTTACCATCACAAGCATATTTCGCACTATAAAACTATGTGTTGACTCAAGTTCATTTTTGGTATGTAAACGTTTTGGATGTAGAGAAAGCAAATAGTAAGAGAAATATGGTTTTGAAGATGTTTGAATTTGTGATGAGAGTTGGGGGTGGATCAGTGTGTCCTTTAGGAGAAGGACTTACGATATTTTGTCTTTGAGAATTATGTTAAAATTTCACCGGTACTAGTCATTGAAAGAAATTTGTATTTTTCCCGGGACTGTTGAAATACTCAATAGTGGCTCAGGGATAGGTTTCCTTAGGCTTGTACTCTTAAAAGTACTTGTAGCTCTGAGAGACAGAATTAGAGAGAGAAGTTCAAACAATCAATACTGACTGAACAACAAAGAACTGACACAAGTTAAGTGCACTTTCACACGTCAACTTTACTTGCTTACACACGGGTAAGTAGTTAAAGTTAGTTTCCAATAGATTGGTCTGTGCTATAAGCTGAGGTTTGGTTCTCACTGTTTCATCATTAAGTGAGGGAAAGTTCTGAATGAGTTGAGTTGAATTGAAGTCCACTTGGAATAACGGGACTTATCTAAAGTCGGAGAGAATAGTTGATCTCTCTCTTGAGGCTGGTGACTGGTGACTGATCCTGCTGTGTAGACCTGTTGCTTTAGTGCTGGGCTGTGGTGAGTCTTTACAACCTGTCGTTCCCAGGGTATGTAGCATAGCCCCAGTATGTAGCATAGCCATGGTATGTATTGTAGCCACAGTATGTAGTGTAGTCATGGTCCCAGGTCTGCTATAAAGAGAACCTGGTCTGTAGTTAAGTAGCTGAACGTCTGGCTTGTCGAGTTCACACATTTGTCCTCTACCTTTTAGAAGAGGTGTGAGAACTCAGTCAACAAAGGATTTGATGGGTATAATAGTTTTGCTATAATTATTAATATCCACTTTTGTTTAGAGGTTGAGGGGAGTTTACAAAAGGGTAGGAGACAGTAATACAATGCTAAACAGTTTCAGGTAAATAGCTCTTCAGTGTTTCTTATGAGTTAAATTACGTTAAGTTGGAATACACTTAGCCCAAGTACACATGTAGTGCAGACTTAAAGTCATACACTACAAAGCATTCCAACAATCACCAGTATTCACAGATCAACTTAGCAGTTTTCATCTAGTACAGGCATACTGTTTTTCTGATCAAATTTTAT
The DNA here is from genome assembly GCA_033310375.1 of Conus canariensis. Lineage (NCBI taxonomy): Eukaryota > Metazoa > Mollusca > Gastropoda > Neogastropoda > Conidae > Conus > Conus canariensis. Next base: position 6,661,790 of record CM065717.1, read on the forward strand.
CAGTCAGTTATCATCTTGACAGATAGAATTACAAACTTGCAAAAGTCAGATTGTACACAAAGAATAGTGGTCAGATTGTTAACAAAGAATCTTAACCACATGGTAATAGCTTTTACTACATGGTGGCAAGCAAACTACTACAACAGAATACTCATTCATCATTTTGATAAATGTCACCAAGTATTAGCACAAAGTTACACTGCTAAACCACATAGCTTGCATACAATCAACGCATAGATTCAAAATGTAAAAACATGCTGAGGGAGGAGAGTTGGCATAGATTTTAATAGATTTGTTGCCATGTGTGTGACACACAGGAGAGAGAAAGGGGGTGGATAACATCTGTGTTTGTACAAGAGAGTGGTTGCTTGGGACCGATCGGGTGGACTTGTCAAGTGACTTGTCACAGAATTAATCTCATAAGCAGCAATGCAAGAAAATGGCAGAGTAAAAATGTACCAATGCCTTTTACATTTTCAAGGTTAAGGATGGAATCCTTATGGCCAACACCGACGCGCCATCGATATTCAACATTGGACAGACACACTTATTCTCAGTTGCGTCCCTTTAAACCAAACAACTGGAAGCGTTCGATCTTTTTGATGCTATGATTTGAAATGGCACTTTACATGTAGATTGTTAACACAAGTTGTTTCTGCTGATTTTTTTCTGTCAGTAGCGTGTTGAGGAGAATTTGAAGAGAAAAAGCGAAAATGGCAAGTTTTGGACTCGTCCTTCAGTAACAGAGCGCATATGAGACAGCTTCGGTTTAACCATTCAAAATCTAGCAGTAACAAAGGGAGGGGGGGTGAGGGGAGGTTATGTGCGTGTGTGTGTGTGTGTGTGTGTGTGTGTGAGAGAGAGAGAGAGAGAGAGAGAGAGAGAGAGAGAGAGAGAGAGAGAGAGAGAGAGAGAGAGAGGAGAGAGAGAGATAATGTTGCTCATAGCCAAGCCGACCACAAACTTGAACTTGAATTTTTCGGTGTTGAGGCCTGGTCACTGTTCTAATATATAATATTTGGGTCAAAAAGAAACTCTGCATGCGTGGAAGGAAGAGAGTCACAGACTGAGTCTATCTAGGTCGACAAACATTCTGGATTATATTTTGTCGGCAGTTCCTTCCAATGGGTGTCTAATCGTGATTTGAAGATGTTGACTGTAGGGGCTGTTACTACACAGTCAGGAAGACCATTCCAAACATCGATCACTCGAAGAGAGAAGTAATTACACCTGATGTTCTGTGGTGAACTTTGGACAATTTCAAGGAGTGTCCTCTGCTGTCCCTGTTGGTGAAAAATTCAAACTGTGGTTTGTCACTCCGGTAAATACCATGTATAAATTTGTACAAGTCGATCATGTCACCCCTTTTCCTTCTGTGCTCCAGGCTTGGAAGTTGAAGAGTAGAGAGACGCTCAGGGTATGGTTTATCTTTAAGAAATGCTAAAAGTTTAGTTGCTCTGCGCTGAACATCCTCTACATCCTGGCACAGTGTTTTGTGGTAGGGTTGCCAGACAGAATGTCCGTACTCTAGTACTGGTCGTACCAGAGACTTGTACAGTTGTAGGAAAGTGTCTTTGGTGAGGAAGTCAAAGGAGCGCTGGATAATACCAGTACTCTATTCGCTTTATGGTTGCCTTGGCCATATTCTCTCTGAAATTCAATTTGTTATAAATGTAACCCCAAGGTCCTTCTCAATGTTGCTTTCAGATAGAGTTGTGGTACATGTCTCACCCTTGATGTTTGCCTCGGTCATGTAATACACAGCATCTGACTTCTTGTTCCCCAGTTTTAGAACATGGCATTTTTCAGGGTGGAATTTCAATAGCCATTGTCTTGACCAATTTTGCAGTCTGTTTAGGTCTTCCTGTAAGGCATGTGTAGCTCCTTCATTGTCACTTCTTGCGAAAACCTTGGTGTCATCTGCAGAAAGGTATACAATGTTTTGAATGTGATTCGGCAGATCGTTGATATACAAAACAAACAGAATAGGTCCCAAAACACTACCCTGGGGAATCCCTCTCGAGACATTGGCTTCTTGTGACTGCGCTATTGATGACAACCCGCTGACGCCTGTTGTTTAGAAAGTCTTGTATCCAAAGTAGTACCTTCCCTTTGATACCATGAGCTTGAACTTTCGAAACAAGTCATCTGTGTGGAACGCTATCAAACGCTTTCTGGAAGTCCATGTAAACAATGTCGACTGAGCCTCCATCATCTAAGACCTTAGTCCATGTATCCATAACATCAAGAAGCTGGATGATGCACGACCTCCCTTTACAAACCCATGTCGTTTCTCACTGACAAGGTTGTTTTCTTCTAGGTGTTTGACAAGTTGATCTCTTACTAATTTTTCCATTATTTTGCAGGGGATGCATGTAAGACTAACTGGCCTGTAGGTATTAGCTAGCATTTTGCTGCCTTTCTTGAAGATAGGTGTGACCTGTGCTAGCCACCAGTCTTCTGGGATTTTTCCTTCATTCAAGGATTTTCTGAACAGCATGGCCACTGGGGTGGCAAGAACATCTGCAGTCTTGGACAGAAGTATTAGGTTTAGCCCATCGGGTCCCGGTGTTTAGATCTGCTAGCAGCTTTCAAACCTTCTCAGTATCTATCACAAAGTCACTTAGTCTTCATCGTAACTGCATTCCTGTGGTTCCGGCATGTCCCCATCCTCTTCTATGGTGAAGACACTATGAAAGAATGCATTCAGAATCTCAGCTTTCTCTTGGTCCGACTTTGATTTGCTGCCATCCTCTTTCTTCAGGTCTGCTACACCACTCCTTGACTTAGTTTTACTGTTTACATGTGACCAGAAGGCCTTTGGATTTTGTTTCGCTTGTGCAGCTACTATTTGCTCCACTCGACATTGTGCTTTCTGACATTATTTCTTAGATCTGTTTCTTGCTTTGGCATACAGTTGATAATCTTCACCATCCTTAGTCTCCAGCCAGCGGTGGAATAGCTTGTGCTTTTTCCTCACCGATGTTAGGGTTCCCTTGTCCATCCATTTCTTAAATCGTTTGCCAGAGAATTTTGTTTTGGAACATGTGCTGCTATAGCTGAATTGATCTCATCTTTAATTCTGATCCACATCTCATTAACGTTCAGGCTACTCAACTCTTTTTCCTAAACAACATCACCTAACTGTTTCCCAATTGAAATCCGCTTTTGAAAAGTTGTACATAACTTCTTTCGAGTCTTCCTTGCCACTACATGTCAGGTGTATAAACAGAGTTGCATGGTCACTTTTCCCTAGGCCAGCATGTGTGTTTATATCACTGATTGTGTCCTCTCTGTTTGTCAGTACTAGGTACACAAGGCTAGATACTTGTCCCTCTCTGATGCGGGTAGGTTCCCTCTGGTGCTGAATCAGATATGAATCTTTGCAGGTCTTCAAGAACTGGGAGGCTGGGTGTCCTTCTCTTGATCTGCATGTTTCTTTTTTCCACTCAATTTCTGGATAGTTAAAATCACCCAAGATGAGTAGATTCCCAGATTTGGGTGCTGCTGCCTTCGCTATCAGGTCATTCAATTTGCCTGAATTTTCAACAGTACTACTGGGGCTTCTATACACCACACCCAGGGTCAGTGATTCTCCTCTCTGCAGCTGACATTCAGTAAAAATTGCCTCCTGGAAATCGGAGTTCAGATCTTCACACAACGACGGGTCCATGTTACTTTTGACATACAGTGCCACTCCCCTACCATTCTTCTCAAGATTGTGAAAAAAAATCGTATCCAAAGATGGCTATCTCTGACTCTTGGACTGCATAACGACAGGTCTTTGGTTTCACTTCTGTGATGGCTATGACATCCGGTTCATGTATTTCTATCTGTGATTGTAGTTCTGCTCTTTTGTTTAGTAAGGAATCGGAGTTGGTGAACAAAGAAACACAAGACTTTTTATCATTTACGGAATGCCTAGAGGGGGGGTGGGGGGGGGGGGAAATTTTATCTTTTTTTTTTACATGACTAGCAGAAAGTTTAAAATTATGTACAACTGATGTTGTCCTATTGTTCAAGCTCCTTCTTTCTTGTCTTCCGTTGGTCTGAGAGGGTACTTCCCTATGTTGACAATCTGTCCGTTCCTTCTTACCCATCTCGCTTGCTCGTCCCCCGAAGCCTTGGAATCTTCTCATTTCTTCTTCATTTCTTTATACAGGTCTTCATCCTGTTTTCTCTCAGTTGGGGTCATTTCCTTTCTCACCGAGACCTCTGTACACAACCTGGTGTCCCTGCCTTCTGCCTTTGAGTCTAGTCCTCCTTTTTTTTCTTATTTTGATGAATGCCTTTAGTGTTTCATCCCTGGCAGACTGATTTTCAAAGGATATTCTTATTGGTCTGACTTAATTCTGCGTTTTGCTCACAGCAGGATTTCCCAGTCTTTGGATATCATCTGGCTGATGAGGTTGATTAATTTCACTCAGAAATTTCTTAACATTGTCTTTGTCTTCCTCCTTTTTATCAACAGTCTGAGCTGTACTTTCTGGCATCTTAAAGATCAATAAGTTAGTCTGCCTCCTAAGGCTTGTCCTCTGCTTCAGCTACCTGCTCCTTGGTATTAGTGGCAACAAGCTTCTCTACGTCGTCTTTTTTAAGAGTGTTACTATCTGCAAGCTGGTTTTCCTGTTGCAAATTTTCCCCCACGCTTATCATGAGCCGTATCAGGGGTGTCACCTCGTTGACATCAACTTTCAAGTCAGATTTAAAAACAAACAAACAAACAAACAAAAGAAAATACAGTAATAAGTTTATATTGTAACATACGAATTATGACACTTTTGAATTATGACACTTTTGTATGATCTTGACAGCTCTAGTTAAACATTGTATATAAATTTCTGTATTGAATAATGTGTGTATTGTTGATGTAACACGTGTATTGAATGGAAATATAACCTTCATTGCAAGGGACAAAAGAAAAAAAGAAAAGAAAAAAAAGAAAAAGAAAAAAACCTCATACACATACAACTCATTGAAACACATTTTCTAAAAAAAAAAATTGAAAAAAACCTTGAGTTTCGTCATAACCTTTCTTCCGTAAAATCTGAGAACGGATAAAGATGTTTATCTCTTTCAGAAATTGGAAAGAAAAGCACATCAGGTGGGACATCCCTGAACAAGATTTTCAGGGAGTCTGTGGTTAAAGTGTTTTTATATCTGACATCATGTAAGTCCAAACATTCTTTTGGTGGGAGAATGCAGGGGAGGCGGGCGGGAATGGGGGGTGGGGTGGGCGTGGGTGGTGATGGTGGTGTTTGCAAGAGACTTGGAGAGAGCAGAAGGTTACCCACCTACCTACCTTCGTCTTCATAGAAGGCTACCCACTTACCTACCTTCGTCTTCATAGAAGGCGCATGACCCAAGGAGTTGTTAGTCAGGGCGAAGGTGGAGACAAACTACACATCCAGTCGTTGTCCGGAAACAGGATTGACGGTGATGTGTTTCGCGACTAGACTGAGACGTTTCTGATGTTCTTGTTTTTTGTTTAGTCATTTTATAGTAGAGGAGGAGGAATTGAGGTATGGGAGGTGGAGTGAGGGAGACGGGGGGTTGGGGAGAGGAGGGGGGGGGGACTTTTGTTTTTATTTTTCAAAAATGCAGTTTTTCGACTCGTTTATATGGTTCACCACCACCACCACCACCATCTCCCTTCCATCTTCCTCCCTTCCCTCTGTACACTCAACCCCGACTATGCGATGCGTCACAATAGGACGAGAAATACAGAATCTCTTTTCTAATGTTGTGTGTGTTTGAGCAAGTGCACCCGCACTAGCGGTGTGTGTGTGTGTGTGTGTGTGTGCGTGTGTGTGTGTGTGTGTGTGTGTGTGTGTGTGTGTGTGTGTGTGTGTGTGTGTGTGTGTGAGAGAGAGAGAGAGAGAGAGAGAGAGAGAGAGAGAGGAGATTTTCTACGAACATTACAAATTACGGAAGGACTGAAAAATTGTGTGTGTGTGTGTGTGTGTGTGTGTGTGTGTGTGTGTGTGTGTGTGTGTGTGAGAGAGAGAGAGAGAGAGAGAGAGAGGGGGGGTGAGGGAGAGAGATTTTTTCTACGAACATCATAAATTACGGAAGGACTGCAAAATGTGTGTGTGAATGTGTGTGTGTGCGTGCGTGCGTGCGTGCGTGTGTGTGTGTGTGTGTGTGTGTGTGTGTGTGTGTGTGTGTGTGTGAAAGAGAGAGAGAGAGAGAGAGAGAGAGAGAGAGAGAGAGAGAGAGAGATTTCTACGAACAGTATAATTACAGGACTGCAAAATGCTATATCAGTTAAAAAAAAAAAAAAGCGCATCCATTGAGCACCGATAGCATGCTCAACAACAGTTAATTAAAAGAAAAAAAAAAGAAAAAAGAAAAAAAAAACCATCCTTTGAGCGAAAATAGCGCGCTCAACAACAGTGAAGTTTTTTTTTTTTTCACCATTTCTTCTTCTTCCTAAAATACTGGTTCACTCAAAAATGAGTAGGTCACCAGCGCGCATGTTAAAAAGTAATATAAAATGACATAAAATAAAGTGCGACTCAGTCTGTTGGCCCCTGGAGCAAAATTTGGCAACAAGGGGTCGCACACGATATTCAAAAAGTTAAAAGCAATAGCCAGATTCAGGCCAGGTAACCATAAAATATCTGGGGAAGTTAAAATAGAAAATCGTCAATATGCAGATCTCAAAACTGTCGTATCAATTTGCTTTTTGAATGAGACTGCATTTGTGCAGGTATGGTATAACATTGACCGCCGCTCCTGGTGCTACTTTTATTCAATAGTAGTTGTTCCATCGGAATATCAATTAGTTTAGCTCTGCCTTTCGAAGAAGATATTAAGTTTGATAAAAGCTCTTCTCTCTTCTAAGGGTTTCCATTCTAATTTCCTCATGTTCTTCCTAGTATTCCCTTTCTCTCTGATATGGTTCCCTGTTACGAACCGTGCTGCTCTCTTCTGAATCTTTTCGAGGTTATCAATGTCTTTTAGATGGTAAGGATCCCAGACTGAGCAACCATATTCCAGTACTGGTTTAACCAGTGTTTTGTAGCAGTCGTCTTTAACCTTTTTTGGGCAGTCGTTGATATTCCTGTATAAGAAAGCTAAGATGTTATTTGCTTTCTTACATACTAAATTGTAATGTTCTTTCCATTTGAGACGACTGTCTATAATCACGCCTAAATATTTTGCAGCATTGGTTTCTTTAAAAATAGTATTATGAATAGAATATTCTGATCTAGTTGGTGACCGTTTATTACATATACGCAACACTTGGCACTTCTGGGGATGAAATTCCATTTTCCAAGTTCTTTCCCACTCTTGTAAACCGTTTAGATCTTCTTGTAGAATGCGTGTATCATTCTTGCTTCTAATTGTTCTATATACTAAGCTGTCATCTGCAAAAAGCCTTATAGTAGTTCCAGGAGAGAGATTTCTACTTATGTCATTTATAGAAATTAAGAAAAATAAAGGGCCCCAGAACAGTTCCCTGTGGTACACCTGACAAGATTTGAGTTACCGTACTTGTTTATAATTTATTGTTCACACCTGTCAACTTTCAGTTCGCGTTTGTACAAGCGAGAACACACTGCGCTAACACGTTCCTCGCTATACAGCGAGAGCTGCCTCTTTTCCTGTTCTTCATCGCGCTTAACTGGTAGCTGTCTAGTGACCTTGAAGGCCAGCC
>CM065717.1:6684452-6709452 GCA_033310375.1 Conus canariensis
TGGAGGTCTGCACGCTGAGTCACCCTCTGCGGTGCCCACCCGCCATCACCACACAGGTGGGCACGTCAGGGGTGATCGATGGCTTCATCGTGCCGGAGTACTCCGATCCGGTCCTGCCTCTCCCCACGGAGGGGCCCCCAGTGCGCCGCCAGCGTCACAGGCGTCAGGAGGGCCACGGGCAGGACGGCCCGTGGAAGTGTGAATCGTGCGCTGACGTCATTGCTGACATCCTCCGCGAGCTGCGCGTCGGAGACGATGGTTAGGAGCTGGGTTCTGTCTTGTCCATCACCATCATCGTCATTGTCATCATCATCAACATCGTCGTCGTCGTCGTCTTCGTCGTCGTCGTCGTCGTCATCATCGTCATCGTCATCGTCATCATCATCATCATCGTCATCGTCGTCGTCGTCATCGTCATCATCGGCATCGTCATCATCATCATCATAATGAACATCATCATCATCGTCGTCATCCTCCTCCTCCTCCTCGTCTTCCTCCTCCTCCTCGTCATCCTCCTCCTCCTCATCATCGTCGTCATCATCATATCTGTTATTGTGCATTTTATTTCTCATCATCATTGTTGTAAAACCTAGATCTAATCTTGTAGCGTATACTAGTGCTGACAGGAAAACTAGATGTAACCCTGTGCGCCATGCCCAGCCTGAACTAAATCTAGGCCTTATCCTGTACAACATGTCTAGGCTGTCTTGGACGAGATCTAATTCTGTGTAATATGTATGACTAGCTCTAATGGTCTGCAACGTGTGGAAACCTTACTTAGATATAGATCAAATCCTGTGCTAGTGTATATGTATCTGTTTGTGTGTGTGTGTGTGTGTGTGTGTGTGTGTGTGTGTGTGTGTGTGTGTGAGAGAGAGAGAGAGAGAGAGAGAGAGAGAGAGAGACCCTGTCTATGTCCGCCAGGCTGTCAATCATCCAGTCTGTCAGTCTATCAGTGTATCAGTGTGTCTGTGTGTGTGTTTGTGTCCTATCAGACCAGCCGCGGAGGGGGGGGGGGGGGGGCGGTGAGCAGATGGGTGGGTGGCTGGAGGAGTACAGTGCCGTCATGTCTTGTCATCCTGGTCGTTGCCTGTGTATGTTCAGGTCGACCACAACTCCGGGACGTGTGGATTCTCTGCGAAGAACTGTACGAGGCAGATGATGCCGACGTCATCGTGAAGAGGCTGCGTGACCATCACAGTGTACGGGTCAGGGCGGTGTCGCGGCACCCCAGTGAAGAGGATGCGCTGGACCTGGCCATGGCGGTGTCCGATGAGGTCGTGGTCACCGGCTACAGGAACGTCCAGGGGCTGGAGAAGCCGGTGGTCTTTGCCATGAGACACGACGTTGGCGACGTGGACGAGTGCCTGTCCTGGTCCAGGTCCACCAGTTTCCTCTGTATCATCGAATGACGACAGCCCGTCACCATCACATGTCACACTGCCGCCACGCTTCAACCCAGCAACAGCTCTCTCCTCCCCCTCCTCCACTCTCTCTCTCTCTCTCTTCCCCTTTCTTTGTTTCTTTCTTGATATGACGTTTACACGATGACGCAAAACATAATGACGTCAAACAATGGTATTGCAGCGGAGAATCTGCGGCAAATATGGGTTCAGAATCAATGGCGCTAGTCCAAATGATCTTCCGTGGGATCGACATTTCGCAGGTTTTCCATGTGTGTTGCCATTCCAAAGGGGAAAAAATGACAATGAGAGAGAGAGAGAGAGAGAGAGAGAGAGAGTGTGTGTGTGTGTGTGTGTGTGTGTGTGAACACGTGCGCGCTTAAGCGCGCCCGCGTGTTTGTGTATATCTGTGTGTGTGTGTGTGTGTGTGTGTGTGTGTGTGTGTGTGTGTGTGTGTGTGTGGTGAACAAGCATGCACGCATGCACGTGTTTGTGTCTCACCGTAAACGCATGTATGGGTGTAACATTCTGTGAGTGTAGGCTTTGCGCATGTCTTCTTTGTAAGGCGGTGCTCTGTGCGTATGTATTCTGAACTATTTTTGATTTCTGAGTGGTTTGGTTCCTTGGTCTATCCATGCGCCGCCTAATGATGACGTCATTAAGTTGTGAACGTATACATTTATCTAAACGTTCTTGCTGTCTTCTTTTTAAACATACCAAACATGATCACAAAATTTATCAAATACACACATGTAAAACAGATGAGCAAAAAGAAAAAAAAGAAAAAAAGAAATGAAATAAAACCTTCCTAGACGGCAGCCATACTCAGGGATAGTGTTTAAATGATTGTAGACCTATTATTCAGTAGGCTACTGGTGCTACAGAAATATCAAGCCTTTGGTAAAAAGATTGATGACCTGTTATTCTGTTTTGTTATACAGAGATGGTGGTTGTGGTGGTTTTATTTTACGTCTTTTCATCCGGCAGATGATATTAGACGGGAGAAAAAAACACACACACACCACTTAAGTCATTTCAACACACATCTGCTTACACTTATGAAAAAGAAAACAGCATATCAGTTGAGGACCCTCATAATAGTCTAGCTACCTAAGAACTGGCTAAAGAGGCAGCAATCTCAATTATGCATGAGTCAGACAGAACTTGACTCTCATTTTCATATTTGTCAAGATTGATACCTTTCGCCTTATACATTTCAGTTAAAACTGGACAATCTAATAGAAGGTGATGCACAGAGATGAATTTTTCACAGACACACACAACTTCAGGAAAAAATTTGGTCTTCCATGTGTTCAGCCTTAATTTTATGATAATCTTAGCCAGATACAGAGATGGCTAGTCCTTGTCGTTAAAGTGCTCGATGACCTTTTATTCTGAATGTTATACAGAAATGTAAAGCCATTTTCTTTCTTTTTTTTTTTAATTGTAGACCTGTTATTCCGTATTGCTATACAGGTAGTCAAATCCCTGTCATTAAGAAGATTTAAACGAGTCCATTGGCATTGTTATACAGAAATGTCAAGCCTATGTCATAAAAAAAGATTGTAGCGTAATTATTCTGTATTGTTCTACAGAAATGTCAAGGACTTGTCATTTAAGAAGATTGCAGACCAACTCATATGTACTGTTATACAGAAATGTCAAGCCCTTGTCATTAAGAAGATTGTAGACCTGTTCATTCAGTATTTTCATACAGAAATGTCAAGCCCTTGTCAGTAAGAAGATTGTAGACTTATGTATTCAGTAATGTTACACAGGAGTGTCAAGCTCTTGTCATTAAAAGAAAGACAGTAAACAAGTGGGGTATTTTTTTGCTGCCATAAGAAAACCTAACACAGAGTAACTTTTATTCAAGACTGGCACAGCCTTTTAAACTTGAATAAAGTCAGACAAATACATAGACGAACAATCAAATAGTGTTTAAAAGGCTGTGCCAGTCTTGAATAAAAGTTACTCTGTGTTAGGTTTTCTTATGGGAGCAAAAAATACCCCCACTTGTTTACTGTTTATCGTTTACTGTTCCCTGCCTCATTTTATTTCCGATTTTGTTTTGATTAAATTGAGGTTATTTGTATTTGTTTCTGTCCGTCTGTGTGTTTGTCTTTTGATCTCCCTTGCATCTTTGAGTGGATCCTCAAGCGTAGGCTTAAAGATTGTCCCCTACATTTTATACTATTTGCATAATCTCTTTAGTTTTTCAGCAACTTTTCCCCTCCCCACACTTTCGTCTGGTTTCATTTACTACTCTTCGCTGGCTGCTTTGGGGGTGCTATTGGATTCTTTTTTGCACCCTTGGTGGTGAGAACACCACAGTATTTATGGACTGTGGTGTGTCTCTATTTGACGCCAGGAGCGCAGACACCACCAGCCGTGTCTACCTGATGAGTTCCGACCCAGCGGACGAAAGGCCTCGGAGCAGGCAATACAAATATATCTGCCTTCAAAAGGGATTGCGATGGTTCCCTTATGCAGCTAGTGAAGAAGTTTCATATCTGTAACATATTTTCTTAATTTCATGTTCCCAGTTTCTCCATCTTCAAACTCCCCCCCCCCCCCTCCCCCCTTAAGTCCAAATCTTTGCCAAGTCATTACTATGAAGACAGTTCAGTTGTTGGCCTGCGCTTGTTTTTCCCCCACTATTAGATTGTTCGTCTATGTATTCTGGCCAGTCTTGAATAAAAGTTACTCTGTGTTAGGTTTTCTTATGGGAGCAAAAAATAACCCACTTGTTTACTGTTTATCGTTTACTGTTCCCTGCCTCATTTTATTTCCGATTAAAAGAAAGGTTGATGATCTATTACTCTGTAATGTTACACAGAAAAGTCAAACATTGTCCTCAAAAGAATGAAGACCTATTATTCTGTATTGTTGTACAGCAGTGTAAAATCCCTGTTGTTTAGAGAAAGATCGTAGACCTGTTATACTTTACTGTTACACAGAAACGTCAAATCTTTGTTGGGAAAAGGATGGTGTGACTATTATTCTGTATTATTATACAGTAATGTCAAACCCTTCTCGTTAGAAGGATTGTGTGACTGTTCTTTATTGTTATACAGAAATGTCAAGTCCCTGTTAAAAGGTTCTGTATTACTTCAAAGAAATTTCACTCCCTTGATGTTAGAAGGATTGTAGACTAGTTCATTTATATTGTTACACAGACTTCTGAGGGCACACGGAACTGCGGGACGGGGGTGGGGAGGTGGGGGGGGGGGGGGGGGGGGGGGGGGGGGGGGAATCCAACCAAACAAAAAGAGACATGCTATTATTGATGAATTCAAGGATTATGATTGTGGTGGTAGTGGTGTTTTTATATGAAAACACAAACACTTAAACACAGCAGGTGCTACTGGAAGAAAAACAACAACAACAACAAACAAACAAAAACAAAAAACCATGCTGTTACTGATGAATTCAAGGACTATGATGGTGGTATTGACACAGATTGTAAATGAAAACACAAACACTTTAACACGGCAGGTGCTACAGGAAGAAAAAACAGCAACAACAAAACAAAAAACCATGCTGTTACTGATGAATTCAAGGACTATGATGGTGGTATTGACACAGATTGTAAATGAAAACACAAACACTTTAACACGGCAGGTGCTACAGGAAGAAAAAACAACAACAACAAAACAAAAAACCATGCTGTTACTGATGAATTCAAGGACTATGATGGTGGTATTGACACAGATTGTAAATGAAAACACAAACACTTTAACACGGCAGGTGCTACAGGAAGAAAAAACAACAACAACAAAACAAAAAACCATGCTGTTACTGATGAATTCAAGGACTATGATGGTGGTATTGACACAGATTGTAAATGAAAACACAAACACTTTAACACGGCAGGTGCTACAGGAAGAAAAAACAACAACAACAAAACAAAAAATCATGCTGTTATTGATGAATTCAAGGATTCTGATGGTGGTGGTAGTCGTGTTGACACAGATTGTATATGAAAACACAAACACTTAAACACGGCAGACACTACTGGAAGAAAACCCCCCCCCCCTCACCTCCCATTATAACTCATTTACCTTCATCCCATTCCTCAGGGAAGTGCCCAACCCATTAGAAATGTTGAGTGACTTGTGTTAGGACAACAGATTACAGAAGATACATGTTTCAGTGCCTGTCATTGAATGATGCTGGATTGTGCACAGGCTGGCATTCTTCTGAACCTACACAGATGTGTTGTGTGTAGGCTGGTATTCTTCCAAACCTACACAGATGTGCTGTGTGTAGGCTGGCGTTCTTCCAAACCTACACAGATGTGTTGTGTGTAGGCTGGCATTCTTCCAAACCTACACAAATGTGCTGTGTGGTGTATGACCGAATAGCAGAAATGGTGGACAGTCAAAGGAAATTAAGCAGAACTTGTGTTCATTTCTCTAGTCTTCAAAATCCAAAGAATGTTGCTTTCTTCTATTTGAGATTGGGTGCTGGGGAAGGAAGAGAGAGAGAGAGAGAGAGAGAGAGAGGGGGGGGGTGGGGGGGGGGGGGCGGGGGGTGAAGGGAAGAAGAGGGGGATTAATGAGGCCACAGCAATCAGCATTATTTTAAATGGACACAGGTAACAGTCATCATCAGTATTTTTTCCAATTGTCTCTCGTGAATTGTGGTTCATTTTTGGTCAGTGCCATTTACATATATATATATATATATATATATATATATGTGTGTGTGTGTGTGTGTGTGTGTGTGTGTGTGTGTGTGTGTGTGGTTTCACGAACATACAGACAGGCACACATACGCATTTGCATGCACGCTGGCATGCATCACACACACACACACACACACACACACACACACACACACACACACACACATTACACACACACACCGCCTTTGCAATTATAAGGTTCCTAAGAAGGCCTATGAGTTGTAACCGTGTGTGTGTGTGTGTGTGTGTGTGTGTGTGTGTGTGTGTGTGTGTGTGTGTGTGTGACTTTATTTTTATGCCATTTTGGGAATTCGTTGTTGAATTATTTACAGCGTTTTGGATAACTTTGATACCACGAGTGAATTGGACCGTTATGAGAACAGAATTGATTGTCTTGGTCAAAATAATGAAGTGTGTGAAACACAAATGATTGGTCTGGCTAACATGACAATATGTGTGAGTAACTAGATTAGAATTGACTAGCTTTGATATTAGCAAATAACTACAGCAAAATACGTGAATTATTGGAAAGGAATTGATCTAGGCTACTGGAATAACAAGCAAGTTGTTAAAAATGATGCAGATGATCATGTGTATGATCATGGATGATTCCTGTTACAACTAATGATGTCTGCCCTTGTATGCCACATATAGTTAACTGTGTAGCATATTACGTTTTGTGCACAACCGTAACACACAACTGTGTGTGTGCGCTCTGCGTTCTGTAAATCCCTACCTCTATTTCTGTAGCTTCATTCTAAACGTTATAGAATTCTACCTGTTCTATATGGTATCACTGTACGTGTAAAAGTAGGTTTCATACTCTTTTAGAGGGTTTGGACTTGCATTATGTGAGACATGCACATTTTACAGCAGACTCCTCGTTCAGAGATGTCCCGCTTGATGTGATCTTTGGATTTCTGAAAGAGATCAACATTTTTCATCTGATATAGTCTAAGAATTTACATAGGAAAGGTTCTTCCTTTCGCTGAACTCTGAAGCGATCAAAGCTAAGTGAATTTTCGTTGTATTATTCGTTTGTTTCTCACCTGAAGAAGACCTAAGAGGTCGAAACGCGTTGTGTTTTGTCTTGTGACTCGTTTGTCCACGTTTCTTGGGCGGTTCGCTAACGTTTATTTAAGATTTGTTTAGATTTCCCCTGCAGTCGTCTCACTTTGCAACTGTAGGAAAGGTTTTTAAGAAAATTTCCGATGTGTTTTTAGAAAGTGTATTTTTAAAGGGTTGTGTGCAAGAGTTTTTTGTTTGGTGTGTGTGTGTGTGTGTGTGTGTGTGTGTGTGTGTGTGTGTGTGTGTGTGTGTTGGTTTTTGTTGCCTTTTTTTAATGACTTGTGAGTTGACTTCAAAGCGGTGGCAGCCCTAATGTGGCCCTTTGCGGTCTACTAGGCTACAAGCAACATTTTGTTACCTTACGTTAGGTGTAACATAATTATACATGTGTTTATAGAGTGATGAATGGCCCAGTGGAGGAACCGCATGTCTAGAAAGAGACAACATTCTACATGTTACAGAAGTCTATACATGTGTTTATATAGTGAATGATGGCCATCTTCACACAGGACAAGTTTAGGAAAAGACAATGTTCTGCATACAGTTGAACTCAACATATGTGTTCATATGATCGATGGCCGCGTGCTCAATGGCCATGTTTAAGAAGTGACAAGGTTGTACACGTTATAGAACTCTAGACATTCGTTTATAGAGTGATCGGTGGTCAAGTGAACAAAGTGTAAGTCTACCAAGAAAAAAAACATTCTACATGTTATAGAACCTTATACATGTGTGTGTAGAGCGATTGATAGCCCAGTGGACAAAGGGCAGTAACTCCTTGACAAGAGACGGCATTCTATACGGTGCAGAACTCAATACATGTGTTTCTTGGGTGATAGGTGGTGGCCAAATACTCAGCGCTTTGACAGGTCAAGGAAAAGACACCATTCTACATGTGGCAGAACTGTATGCATGTGTTTGTAGGACACAGTCCACATGTGGCAGAACTGAATACTTGTGTTTGTAGGACACAGTCTATATGTGGCAGAACTGTGTACGTGTGTTTGTAGGACACAGTCTACATGTGGCAGAACTGTGTACATGTGTTTGTAGGACACAGTCTACATGTGGCAGAACTGTGTACATGTGTTTGTAGGACACACTCTATATGTGGCAGAACTGGATACATGTGTTTGTAGGGTGATTGCTGACCAATCGAAGAAAGAGCTGGGCGAAGAAGAGACGATATTCTCTGTGGTATAGAACTCTTGAACCTGTGTTGATGGAGTGGTTGATGGTCAAGAGCCAGGAAGAAAGGTGGCAGAGTGGTTAAGACGTTCGCCTGCCAATCCAACGTGTGAGAAGTGCGTGGGTTCGAGGCCTGCCTTTCTCTCCCTTTCTTTCCCAGTTTGAATGACAGATCGAACTGAACGTCAAGTCCATCGGATGGGGACTATAAGCGAGTCAGACCCGTGTGTCTTCCTGGCCCCCTGCACACGTTAAAGAACCCACGGCAGTTGAAAATCGAAAAGAGAAGGGGGTTCCCCGCTGCCATGGCAAAATTGATGTAGATTGAAGATAGCCGCCTAGTATTTCTTACCAAGCCACAAAAATTGTCACTTACTGTTATCGTGTACCGGTGGAAATTGAGGACACGTATAAACATCGCATGCATCCTATGTGAGAAACTGGAGGAATAAATGAGATAAATGAAAATGAGTGACTGATATTTGAATGATACGGGAAACGACTGAATGAGCGCCAGTAGGCTGCTCTTCGGCCGGCTCTACCTGGGTAGGCAGCCCGTTGAGTGAGCGAGGTAGTGTGTTTATTGTAAAGCGCTTAGAGCTTGGTCTGACCGAGGATAGGCGCTATATAAATACCCAATATAAATAAATATAAATATAAATAAAGAGCGCGAAGGACATGTCAAGGAAGAGAGCGTTCTGTGTGTTGTAGAACTCTTTACATGTGTATATAGAGTGATTTGATGACCAAGAGCACGGACATGTCAAGAGACAGCGTTCTCTGTGTTGTAGAACTCTTTAATTGTGTATATAGTGTGGTTTGATGGTCTAGAGAACTAAAGCCAGGTCTGAGAAGTGGCAACATTCTCTATGGTATAGAACACTCTGCATGTGTATATATTTACTGGGTAATCCCGTCGGCCAGGTGAATAAAGGGCGGGTGGTGGAGGAGGAGACACCACTCTAAACCTGTGACTGGAGTCTCACACCAGACAATGTTCTTCTTTTCTTTGTAAACCACCCCTCCTCTCCCTTCCTGTCTGTCCCTATGTCATTTCTGGTGGCCATCATGGACAAAAAGCTCATGTTTTCTGTCTAGCTTGCACATACTGCGTCTCAAAGCACCGGTTGGCAGTGGAGTAATTGTTCTTTGCATAAAAATACCACTGGAATATTCAATGGTGGTAAGAGAGTTGTACACCTCCAAGACCCTTCCATGGGGTGACGTGGTATTGACAGCCACCACTCTCCTCTCTCTCTCTCTCTGAGTCTCTCTCTCCCTCTCTCTCTCTCTCTCTCTCTCTCTCACGCATTCCTTAGCCATCAACAGTTTTCCGTCATTTTATGACGCCAGTTTTCAACTCCAGGGTGGGGGATGAAGTTTGTGTCACACCTGCTCTATAGTTGTAATGGATAGTTACTTGTGTATTACTCCGCCTTACGCCTTGCAAAGAAACGGGTTGTTTTTGGTTTTGGAGAAAAGTTTCTTACAAAAGGGAAACAAAGTTCAAATCAGCCAGAGCAAGCAGAAAAGGGTGATTGGAATGGAAACTTTGGCATGTCACACTTCAAAAAAGGTTTACGTGTACAGTACAAACGAGTCAGTTAAAAGAATCAAAACACTGCTAAAACCCCGGAAGCGAAGGATTTATTTGTGATTTTCATAGGTTTCCGTTTTTAATTTCCTTGGTTTTATGGTTGAACTTTGGCTTTTCATCAGGAAGGATATATTGTTTATGCGGTAATATCTCTAGTTCCAAAGGAAAATAAACGAAAACAGTAATGACAACCCTTCCTCCTATCTAATATTGTGTGTACATATTTTTGTTCTAGTGGATTGACAACAGACTAAACTCAATATTACAAAGTTGATTTAAAAGGATCAACGTTTTCCTTAAAGCAAGTGACATGTGTTGAAAACAAACTGTTAGTTCGGTGACATACAGGTATTTGCAGATGTCATGTGACGTAGCCTCACATCAAGGCATGTGACGCTCCATCACATGTAGTCTAGTGATATGAATCATTTCCTCCATGCCACAACTAAAAAGGAAGAATATTCATGTGGCTTGACTAGTGTAGTGGGCGTCCCCAATAATTGTGAGGATCACTGAATGAAATAGACAAGGTTGGTCATTGGGTGAAAGTGACTACTGAGAGATAGTTTAATAAGGGCTGGTAAGGTGCTGGTCATGTGTTTTGAACACTGAGTATGCACTCACTGGGAGGAGGGAGGAAAGAATTAGTTTTAGCCCAGGAGATGGCCTAAAGACTCGAACCTGTCAGGACGTTGGTCAAGGGGTCCTCACCGCTGACCAGTCATTACCAGGTGAGCCATAGATAGTTGGGGAAAGGTACAGGGGAAAACTTTAAGAAAAGAGAAAGAAAGAATTCATACGTTGAATTGGGAAGCAGGTTACTTACACGAACCTTATTCGTGTTTCAGCCCTTCACCCTTCACCCCGTCACCCATTCCTCCTCTGATGCTGCGACGGCATCTGTTTCTTAAGTGCTGAGACGGGTATTTAACGATGGCCATGGTGTGGGGAACACACCAATAGTTCAGCCCCAGCAATTGAAGACCCCGGGTTGAGGAGTCGTATCTTATCGTTCTCCCAGTGATTGGAGAGTTCAAGGGGCGAGCACTTTCTCTGATGCAGGCAGGGCATCATGATGGTTTGGGGCGAGTGCTTTCTCTGATGCAGGTATGGCATCATGAATGCATGAATGATTTATTCTCCTGGTCTGGATATTGGGCCAATGTTGTGTAAAAGGCCATGACTTTACATTTTTGGAGGATGTGTGTATTCTTTCTCCGGCAAGAAGGAGGAATCTAGCTACACTTTATACATATAAATTTGTAACTTGATTTATCTCTCAGTGTGAAGAGAGAGAGAGAGAGGGAGAGAGAGAAACATGTATGGAATTTGTTTGATAAATATTGGAGAGTGATGATCGTTGTCGGAATTGTTCAATTCATTTAGTAAAGTGTTTTCCCCGGAGGAGAGGGGGAGAAGAAAAAACATTCTGTAGTGCGCCTTTTGGTTGACTGGAGGGATTGCGCGTGCGTATGCTGTCATGAATGCGTGTTTGCAAGAGTGACAGTGTGACAGCAGAACAAGAAAATAACCAGGTCGAATCCTTTACGTGTATTTTGAAAACAGATTTCAATGCAAGTCACGGGCTCTTATCTGTCCTTTATTTTCTACTTTGGACTTGATATAGAATGCTGGATTACTTATTGATGTGATGCAAATGCTTGAATGAAACATTCCACATCTTCATTTAAGGCTTGCAGAGGCGCTTGCGAGGAATATTTATTCTGGCGTCAAATTCCCTTATGATGGCGCCTGAAACCATTAAATGATTAGACTCGTAGTTGGCGTCCAGTACAGCGACATATGGGCTCAAATATCCGGAAATATATATGTTGATACTGAACACATTCAAGAGACAATTTGACATTTATTGATAAGGGAAACAGTTTTGTATTTATTGCTACCTAGAGTTAGACCTGGTCTCCCAACAAAAGAAAATGCACTACTCACTCGTATTGTATTCAGTCACTTCGTTGACTCGGTGCATTTTTCATTAAAATTCGTTTTCTTGCAAATTCAGGTAATATAGTCTTTGAAAACCATATCAAAAAGCCTTGATGATGGTTTTTGAGTGAATTTAAATGTTAGACTTTGTGATATCAACAGTATGATGTACTGCAATTTTTGTGTTTTGTCTTTAACGAAGATGGCTATTCATTGACATCCGTGTTTCTTTCGTGTAGTTCAGTCTCTATTGAACAGAAATTAATCATTGAGAGTAGCACAGATACAGACACAGACAAACAGAGACACACACACACACACACACACACACACACACACACACACACACACACACACCACACCACACTACATCAATTAGAGAGAGAGAGAGAGAGAGAGAGAGAGAGAGAGAGAGAGAGAGAGAGAGAGATGCAGATACGGATATGGAAAATTTAATCATGTTTAGGGCATTGCCCCTTGTGAAGTGGTGCATACACACAAACATTTGTCCAACCCGGCATTTAGAATCTATGACATCCTTTACAACGCACTTGCCAATAATTTGAAGAAATGAGAATAGAGCGCAGATTAAAAGCCTCGTAAAGATAGACTGACATATTTCTGACCATTTTTTCATGTGTACATGCCATAAGCAACGCTTGGTACCTAATATTTCAGCGGTATGTTTTGTGCTCTTAAGTCGCACAGAATAGGACAGAATGAAACAAAATATGGCTCTTTTTCTTTCTCTCTTTGACAAAGTAGACATAATAAGTCACGTTCACTGTATTGTCTATGATGATTACGATGTACTGCGATTTCAGAAATGCCAAACCTAAATCTTATCAATACATATCTTAAATGTCTAACTAAATGGAGTACTAAACATGTTTTAACGTCAGGGGCAGTACAGAAGGTTCTGGAGAGAGAGAGAGAGAGAGAGAGAGAGAGAGAGAGAGAGAGAGAGAGAGAGAGAGTATGGCAGGAACATAAACTTACCGTTATGATACTGAGCAAGAATGTCATCTAGTTTTCACTATATCCCAATAACGTCATTGACAGTAACACTATCTTCATGGCTTGCGGCACAGACAGTGAATGAGCGAGTACTACGACACTGACAGTGTCACAATCATTGAGCAGCATGACTGGCAGCTCCCTAGCAGCCACCGGCTGGTCCAGTGATAGTCCAGACGTGTTGCACGTGCCTGTGACTCCAGCCTCACCTCACAGCAGGCCGACAGTTCCACCTGTCCCTGAGGCTGAAGCTGTCCAGCAGTGTCTGGTGCTGGACACAGACAATGCCACCGAGGACATCATCTCCGGAGAGGCAGGTTCTTGTGCAGACATCTGTGTGTCCTGCTTGTTTCAGAGTGAGGTAACTGCTGCCGGAGACTGCAACAAATCTTAAAAGGAATCTAAAGTAAATCCGCCAGTTAGCATGGACAAACAGATCACAAGACAAAACACGACGCTTTTTGACCTCTTAGGTCTTCTTCAGGCAAGATAAACAACATTCAGGACAATGGAAACGCTTTCTTGTTTTCATTCAATGCCCGCCTTGCCGTAATTGAGAGGATAAATAATCGTTGGTTTTTCATTTTCGTTGTCCGGAATGGTGTTTATCTTGTCTGAAGAAGACTTAAGAGGAAGAAACGCGTCGTGTTTTGTCTTGTAGCTTGTTTGTCCATGATAATGGATGGATTTATTTTAAATTCCTTTTGAAACTTTTATCCTGCATTTTTTGTTCAATTGTCTTGCTCAAATCAAATGTTTGTTTTAGTATTTTCTTTCGACAGTTTTCTCTATGCTTCTTTTTATTAGTTTATTTATTGGTTTTAGGGAATAGAGGGGTGTGAGTGGAGGATGTTTTATTTTTTGTGTTTGTTGTTGTTGTTGTTGTTATTGTTAATGTTGTTGTTGCTTTTTCGTTTTTCCCCTAAAATGTTTTTTTTAAGGAGTTACATATTGTATTAGGTGTATTTGTAGTTCCTGTTCTTAGCTTAACTAATTCCTTAGTACAAAATGACGTGTGTTATTGCGAACAGAACCTTTCTGTAAGTGCATTCTAAAATGATAGCAACAAAATAATTATTCAGAGTGAACTTTGCAGGGTAATACAAGGCCACAAAATGTTGGGATCAAACACTATCCCCAATATATCAGCGATCAAGTTGAACTTTTTCATATAATTGTTATATACAAAAGGTAATCCTACCTGGATAGAGAAGCTGTCGGATGAAGAAGTACATATCCAAACTTCACAGTTTAATTTCTCCTTTTGAAATACCCCATTAAGAGATGTACTTCTCCTCTGTTCTTTGCTTTTGTTTGTGTATCAAATATCCAGCAACAAGAGCCGAGAGTGAAGGGGAGGGGGGGGGGGGGGTATTGATGAAATGAGCTGGTCTAAACATGTGAAGCATAAAAGCGGTCCTAATTTACGCTTTTCTCTTCAGCAATGCAGCGTGTCCTGTGTCTTGGGGACAGAGTCTACTAACGGTATGCGTACAAATTACTGTCAATGAAAACAATGTCAGCATGATCATTGACTTTCAAATATAATCTCATCTAATGAGTTTGCCTATGTATGGTTTTAACGGATGATTTGAAGATGAAAGCTGACAATTAGAAAGCGATTGCAGACCCCTGGTTTATTAGTGAATGCTATATCTTATGGAAGAGGCTCCAAATTTTGTTCGACAATTATTCAATTTACATATCCTTTGATCAAAACAGGTGAGTTTAAGAGTGAGGTGACAAAACACAAGAAATGTCTTGTTTGTCCCAGAAATTCTTTTTTAAATTTTAAAACAGGGAGTTAACTGATCCGTTTATTCATACTGCATTTGCTGATTTCTAGATACAAAATGAGCGGAGGTACACTAGTGTTTAGAGGCTAATGATTAAATACTCTTTTAACACTCAAAGTGGCGTTATGCATTCCTAGAACACGATCAAAACTGCCTTTGCGTACATGAACCGGTATTAAACACCTTTAATTAGTCTGTATTATATCCCTGTTATACAATCATGCATCTTGAAAGGCCTGTTAGTATTCGAACTGACAGAAGATGGAAAATAAGATCTCATTGCAAGTCGATCTGCTTGAACTGAAGACAAAAAACATTCAAAGTCCTCCTGCCTTTACCTATGAATGTATTTACAAAGTCCACATGAATATTCAACACTAACCACAGCTTTGTCTAGTCCAAATAATTCAAAGGCACGTCACGTGCTCAGCTGAATCTGATTATCATAAAGATTCAGAAACAGCATAATTAAAAAGTGATTTAAAAATCACAATACATAGCAGAAAGTTATGATCATACTTTAAAGACCCTTCAACGCAACTACATATCCTAGTGCGCATAACTATTGGCAAAATCACTTCAAGCCATAATCGTCTTGCACGCATTGTGTAAACGTATGATACAGTTTTGCAGATCAGTAGTCGATTCTGATATGAACACGTCACCATTAGCTCATGAAAACATTTTGAAAGAAACAAGGGATAGTAGGGCACCATGCTTACATTACATTATTACTTCACTCGCTAATCCCTCAAGAGAACCGAAAAAGACCGTAAAAATCTTCCTGGCGTGGTCCTTTTGACATGAACATAATCTGTAAATTTTAGTTGACAACAAACTGTTATCATTACTGCACCATTCATGCTTCCAATTCTTTTTCACAAAATACACCTTTCATACCTTTATTAGGAAAGGCTGGCTGAAGGATGTGTTTGCTGATGGGCTCGAACGCTGATTGAAATGTATGAAAAAGACCGTCACACTTCTTACCATGAGAGAACCAATGCTTCTGTAATATATCAAGCGAGCTTGTGACCAACAGCAGGATGACCATAGTTTTGTAAGTATAGTCAATAATTGATATTGATCTACAAGGCTATTGCAATGGTCTGTGAGACAGCTGCATTGTTCTGGGAGATGCACATGTCCATTATGACCAGCCACAAAAAACAACAACAAAAGCACAGCAAAACTCATCAACCTTTTGACCATGCTTTAACCTCACTCAAATTGTAAACGAGACCTTTCACGTCCGTGGTGAGAGACTGTACTGTGCTGAACAGCCTTTACTTGGATCTTCTAGGAGATACCATCTCCCACTGATTACCAAACAATAATACTGGGGGCAAACATGTGTATGCGAATGATTCTTCCGTCATTACATTAATGACTTGGCAAATATATATATATATATATATATATATATATATATGAACGAATGACCAGCCGCCGAGGCGAAGTGGTTAGCGTCGCGGACTCCCGGCTGGGAGGTCTTGGGTTCGAATCCCATCAGAGTCATGGGGGGTTTTCTGCCCTGACTGGCTCCTACCCAGAGTTGAGTTTGCTACGGGCTCAGTTGGGAAGACTGGGACCACACAGTCGAGTCTCATCCACTTAATGGATGCGTTGCTCAAATTTTCTGACCAACACTGCAGGTGCCTGTATCTCTTGGGCCTGGTTGACGCCGGGATATATTATGAAAGGAAGCGTAGAGTACAGCCCTGTCTAAGTAGTCTCAGACCGAAATGGAAATCCGTAGCATCATCTTAATCATCCTCATCGATTAGCATTAACAAAAATGTCTCAAATTCTGTGGCCCTTCGTGCCCTACTCTCATGGTGACCTCAGTTTCGATGTCCTCTCCACGTCTGTGGCCTTGGTTTGGTTCCGTCGAGGTCATCGGTATCGGCGAGTCCATGGGGGCTGTCGTTGGACGGACGTGGTGGCGCCCTCCGGAGGGAGAGGTCACTCACGCCGGCTCCGCGACTAAGCCATTATTGTCGTCAGTAAGGGGCTTAGTAGGTGGTGTCCTGCGTACGTTAGATGAGAACAGGAGCCACTGAACACCACCGAAGTGACTCGGCAGCAGTGCAGTGTCTTCTCCGGTGGGTTGCCTCTTGGCAACTTGACATTGACTGCTCCCTGTGCATTGTCGGTGCCGCGGTGGGGCTGACCGGGCTGTGGCTGGGGTGTCGGAATGAGCGGCGTGTGTGCACTGCCTCTGAGGTGGCGCAGAGGTTGGGACAGCAAATAACAAAAACTAAACAAAAATTGTATATATATATATATAATGCTGAACAATTAAGTAGTGAGGGAAAACAAGTGCAGGCTAACAATTCTTCAGTCAATATAGTAATAACTTAGCAATGATTTAAACTTTTAGGTAAAAATAAAAATGAAGATGGATGAAATGGGGGGGCGGGGGGGATTATATTATAAACAAGAAGAAACCCTTCACTAGCTGCCTGAGGAAACCATCATCAACCCTCTCGAAGGCAGATCTATTTGTATTGCCTGCTCCTAGGCCTTTCGTCCGCTGGATCGGACTCATCAGGGAGACACGGCTGATTGTGTCTGCGCTCCTGGTGTCAAATAGAGACACACCACAGTCCATAATTCTGTGGTGTTCTCACCACCAAAAGTTCAAAAAAGAATCCAACAGCACCCCCCAAAGTAGCCAGCGAGGGATATAAATGGAATCAAACGAAAGTGTGGAGAGGAAAAAAGTTGCTGAAAAACTAAAAGCATTATGCAAACTGTATAAAATGTAGGGGACAATCTTTGAGCCTATGCTTGAGGATCCATTCAAGGATGCAAGGGAGATCAAAAGATATGGAACAGTCTGAGTGGTCAGCTCTGCTGTTCAATAACTCAAGCACTGTCAATGGCAAATAATTGTGCAGAACAACTTTTACTTGGATCTCCTAAGAGATGCAATCTCCCACTGATTGACCAAACAATATAATGCTGAACAATTAAGTAGTGGGGGAAAACAAGTGCAGGCTAACAATTCTTCAGTCATTATAGTAATGGCTTAGCAAAGATTTGAACTTTCAGGGAAAAAAATGAAGATGAAGAAAATGGGGGGAATTTATATATGTATATATTTATATATGTATATATATATATATATATATATATATATATATATATATATATATATATGTGTGTGTGTGTGTGTGTGTGTGTGTGTGTGTGTGTGTGTGTGTGTGTGTATAAGCTTATATAATGTATGCTATACATCATACATACTATATCACATCCGCCACTTAACTATGCCTGCAGGACAGTCAGGCAAAACACGCAAGGATGTATAGTATTGTATGAATTAGTTAATTGTATGAAACTACGTGGTCCATGTCCTCCCATGTGGGCCAGTTGCACACAAAACAGTGCTGGACAGGAACTGCAGGACTGAAAGAAGGCGGCAATGAGTGTAGTGCCCGTAGAGCTAATATCCTTGACCCACAAAACCGTCAAGCGCTCCGTGATGCTAGCCACTGCGCGACAGCGACTGGTCTGTGTGGACATTCTATGAGTAGAGCTGACGCTTTGATGTTATTAAAGACGGCGTGCATTTGTCACATAGATTCAACACCATCTGTGTAGTGGCACATACAACATCGTTCAATATGATGAAAAGTATGCACGTACAGAATCATTCAATATAATAATTAAAAAAAAAAAGCCTCTTCAGCAACCTGAGCATTGGAACTATACATGCAGATGACGTCAGCCCGTAGAGTAGAAGTGAATGTTTCGCACTTTAAAACTAAAGTTACATATCCTCTTTCAATTCAGTTCGAGGTACAAAAATATTTATATACTTCAACATAATATGTTTTGAGAAGATACACAGGCTGAACGAACTTTGTCATAAACTGACAATCTGTCGAGAGAATTGGCAAACACCGACAAGGATTAGAAAAGGTTATTTCATATATTGTCAGTCCAGGTTTTTTCTTTAATCTACAGAGAGATAAGCACATTCTTATTGGCGATATGCTCCTGAATGTTCTGATAATATTATGGTATCTGGACCTACAAAACAAAACAGTTTTAATTATATAGTGGCTATGTGTCACAATTGTGGGAATGACGCAGGTGACCATAGCCTACACGAGGTATGGGGATGTTAATGTTGTACAAATCAGGATGATATTTAATTAGGTATACCGTGTTTCAATTAATACAATAATTAGGTATACTTTGTTTCAATTAATACATAATCAGGTATACTGTGCTTCAATTAATGGAATAATTATGTATAATGTGCTTCAATCAATACAATAATTAGGTTTACCTTGTTTCAATTAATACAATAATTACATATACTGTGTTTCAATTAATACAATCATTAGGTATACTGTGCTTCAGTTAATACAATAATTAGGTATACCTTGTTTCAGTTAATACAATCATTCCTTTTTAAAATGACATACGGCTGAATTAATTTATTTCGTTTTTCAGACACATCTGTGGATATCAACAGTCTCTACAGCAGGTGTCATCCCTCTTCTCTTCCTGGTGGGAGTTCCAGGCAACCTCCTCAGTGCCGCTGTGTTCTACAGACAGGGGCTGGGGGAGAGGATCAACTTCTGCATCTTCTGTCTGGCCGTGGTGGACCTTGTGGGCATCACGTCCAATTTCCTTCTTCGGGCAGAACATGCCTACCGCATGTTTTTCGGCTCTTCTAACGTCTTCGTCAGATATTTAGTGGGTAGGGACTTGGACACGCAATATCTGCCCCATGCTTCTTTCTTTCACTGTGTACACTCTTTTTACCAAAAGGAGAGATGGGTGGGATTTGCGAGATAAAGATGAAAATTAGGGCGTTTGATAACAAATGCAAAATTCTGCACTAGCAGTACGTGGGGACCATGGCAGTGTCGAAAACAGAACCATTCATATCACCCACTCAGAAATCTTTTGTCCGCGAAATCAGACCCATCCGTGGGACACAGCTGATCTTGTCGGTGCTCCCTTGACACTAAATGCAATTATACCACTGTCTGTAATTCTATTGTATTCTTACCCACCAGTGGTTCAAAATCAAATTCCAATGGAACCCTAGAGCAGCAAGTCAAGGGTAATAAAACGAGAAGGTAGCGCTGCTTGGAACCAAGTTGCTGAAAAACTAAAATCGTTATGATAAGAGTATTACATATAGAGGCCCATCTTTGAGCCTATGCTTGGGATCCATTTAATGATACATGGGAGGTCAATTGCTACGGATGGTGTGCGGTGTGTGTCTTGCTGTCTGACTCTCACCTGAAGAAGTTTGGAAGCGTGTACGACTTTTCTCTGCACACACCACACGAACATAGATAGCCAGGCAACAAGTTAAGTTTCTACTTTTTTCTTTTTGCTGCGTGAACCATCAGATCAAAACAAGTACATAATATATAAGAAGCATGAACATACACAGCATAAAGTTTTCGCCACCACCAAAGGGCACACAACGATACTAGATACTATACTGTCACAACAACATATTTCTTTTTACACAGCAGGCCAGACTGGCATCAATAGCAGTGTCATCACGGACAGTCTATGCACCTGGCCGCGTCCGACCTTAGTCACACAGTTCTCACACAGGTCAAAGTCACTCGTGAAAGCAGTTCGTGGACCCCATCCAGGTAATCCCGCAAAACAGAAGGACACACGTCGACTCGACGGAAAACAAAGCCACTCACAGAAGTAGTTCGTGGAGTCCTTCCCGGAACTCCCACACAACAGAAGCACACAAGTCGTCATCCCGACGAACTCTGAAGCCCTGCTCATTGCTGACCTCACGGACAGGCTCTCGACACCCCCCCCCCCCCCCCCCACACACACACACACACACGGGGCAGAGACGGCGGCTGGGTTCGTGCTTAACCCCACACCCGGTTGGCAGCGCTCATACGATGTCTACTGACCTTCGGTCAGCCTCTCCATACCCCATCCACGGGGTAGAGATAGTGGCAGGGCACGGGCTGCACCCCACACCCGGATGGCTGTCAGTTCCAGGTCGAACACGGGGCTTCACCGATACCTGGGGGAACAGACTGCCAGCGAGGACATTCCTTTAGTCTCCCTCTGGCTCTCTGATCAAGTTGCTCGGCCAGTAGCTCTGTGGAGACTGAAGGGAAATATTCGCTCACCTAACTTACACAAAAGGCAGGTGAGCAGCTGTCAGGTAAACAGGCGAACCAGTTTTACAGGTTTACCTGTTCCGTTCAAACGTGTCCCCAAAATTTGGGACCAGACGAAATATGGTCCGTCACATCAATAGATGTCGACAGTCAGTGGTCAGTTCAGCTGTTTAACACCCCAAGCGCTGTCAGTTACATCAGTGCTGACAGCAGCCGAGAATTACGCAGAGCAGCGTTTACTTTTATATCCCTTTTTGAACCGTTGGTGGAGAGAATACCACAAAATTATAGACTACAGTATATCTCCATTGACGCCAAGGGAACACAGACACAATGAGCCCTGTCTCCCTAATGGGTCCGAATCAGCGGACGAAAGGCCTCAGAACAGGCAATACGAATGGTTCCGTCTTCAAGATGGGTTACAACGGTCATCCGCTTCAGACTCACCAGGGTGACATCACTAATTGTGTCTATATTCCCTTGGCATCAAGTGGAACTATACTACAGTCTATAATTCTGCGGCATTCTCACCACCAAGGGTTCAAAACACAAACTCTAATAGCACTCCACAGCAGCCAGGGAAAGGTAGAAAAGTAAAACGAAAAGAGAACGTGGCAAGAAAAACAAATTGCTGAAAATCTAAAATCATTAAGTAAACAGTATCAAATGTAGTGGGAAATCTTTGAGCCTATGCTTGAGGATCCATTTCAGGACACGAGGGAGGTCAAAAGGTGTCAACATTCAAAGTGGTCAGCTCTGCTGTTTGATGACCCAAGCACTGTCAGTCACATAAATGCCGACAGCAGCTAACAATCGTGAAGAACAGCCTTTACTTGGATATCCTACGAGATGTGATCTCCCACTGATGGACCAAACAATAATATGTTAAAGTTAGTAGTGGGGGAAAACAGTGCACGCCAACAACGAAACGGGGAAAAAGGAAGGAAGGGAGGGGGAGTGGGGGGAGAAAACGGGAATGAAACATCATGGAGACAGATTATAAGTGTAAAATCCTTCAGTAGCGGCATATGGGAACCATTGTAACCCATCTTGAAGACAGAACCATTCATATCGTCTACACCGAGGCCTTTCATCTGCTGATTCGGATTCATCGGGGAGGCACGGCTGATTGTGTCTGTGCTCCCTTGGCATCAAATAGAGATATACCACAGTCTATTATTGTGTGGTATACAGACCACCAAGGGTTCAAAACAGTATCCAATGGCATCCAAAAGAAGCCAAGGAAGGTATAAAAGTAAAACGAAACGAAAAAATGGTAAAGAAAGAAAGAAAGATAGATAGACAGGTAAATAGACAGCAGCAAATAGAAAGATAGCTTAGATAGCAGATAGATAGATAGATAGATAGATAGAGAGAGAGAGAGAGAGAGAGAGAGAGAGAAGAGAGAGAGAGACAGAGACAGAGACAGAGAGACAGAGAGACAGAGATAGATATAGATACAGATGAGGATATCAAAGTAAAGGCTGTTCTGCACAATTCTCAGCTGCAGTCAGCACCTTTGTGACTGACAGCGCTTGGGTTATCAAAACAGCTGAGCTGACCACTCTGGCTGTTCACACCTATTGACCTCCCTTGTGTCATTCAATGGATGCCAAAGCATGGGCTCAAAGATTCCCCTCTCCATTTAGTACTCTTTACATAACGATTTTAGTTTTTTAGCAACTGAGTTGTATACAGCGCTTCTTTCTCGTTTTACTACCCTTCACTGGCCGCTTTAGGGTTCCGATTTCAGTTCTTAACCCCTGGTGGTAAGAATGCCATACAGTTAGAGACAGTGGTATAATTGCATTTAATGCCAGGGGAGCACCGACACGATCAGTTTGGCCCACGGATGAGTCTGAATTCGCGGACTTTTGAGTGGGTGATGCGAATGGTTGTTTTGAGTGGGTGATGCGAATGGTTGTGTTTTGAGCGGGTGATGTGAATGGTTGTGTTTTGAGTGGGTGATGTGAATGGTTGTGTTTTGAGTGGGTGATGCGAATGGTTGTGTTTTGAGTGGGTGATGTGAATGGTTGTGTTTTGAGTGGGTGATGTGAATGGTTTGTGTTTTGGGTGGGGGATGTAAATGGTTGTATTTTCGAGACTGCGATGATTCCCACATACCACTATTGAAGGATGCTGTATTCCTTATGCATTTTTCATCTTTGTCTCACAAACTCCCATCCGCCTCTCTTTTCAACAACAAAAAAATCTTTCTAATTCATTATTGCAACGACGAAGGAATGATTACCCTGCATTTGTTTTCCTCCAATACAAAATTCTCTCTCTCTCTCTCTCTCTCTCTCTCTCTCTCTCTCTCTCCCCCCCTTCTCTCTCTCTCTCTCTCTCTCTCTCTCTCCCCCTTCTCTCTCTCTCTCTCTCTCTCTCTCTCTCTCTCTATATATATTTGTTTATAAAATAAACTAATAAATTCCAAGGATAATAACTGAGCACCATTCCAGCAACTGAGCACCATTCCACATACTGTTAGTGAGGCAGAATCATCTACCACTGCAGATATGAATGCTTATCTCCCCCTATTTTCTCAATGTAAGACGTAAGAGCAAGCTTTGTTTATAATTCAGTATATATATATATATATATATATATATATATATATATCCAAAAGAAAAAAAAAGAAAAAAAAAAATATATATATATAACGCACATAAAATGAAGATAAAAAAAAACAACACACTCATAAATTTTTTCCAAATATTTCGACCTCAGGTCTTCCTCAGGGGACTTTGTCTCCCCCCCCTCTCTCTCTCTCTCTCTCTCTCTCTCTCTCTCTCTCTCTCTCTCTCTATATATATATATATATAAAATGCTGAACAATAAAGTAGTGAGGGAAAACAAGTGTAGATTAGCAATTCTTCCATCATTATAGTAATGACTTAGCAAAGATTTGAAATGTTTAAAAAACAAAACAAAAAGGGAAAATGTATATTATGAAAATGAAAACTCTTCACTAGCTGCATGAGGGAAGCATCGCAATCCCTCTCGAAGGCAGGTCTATATGCATCGTCTGCTCCTAGGCCTTTCGTCCGCTGGATCGGAACTCATCAGGGAGACACGGCTGATTGTGTCTGTGCTCTTGGCTTCAAATAGAGACACTCCACAGTCCGTATGTCTGTGGTGTTCTGTGGTGTTATAACACACACACACACACACACACACACACACACACACACACACACAGACACACACACACGCACGCACACACACACACACACACACACACACACACACATATATATATATATATATATATATCACATATATATATATAATGTATACACACACACACACACACACACACACACACACACACACACATATATATATATATATATATATATATATATATATATATTATATCCATATGTAATTAGCAGATATAGAATGACATTGAACACATGGCACACTCTGGTACTCAAAGTCGTACCTTGACCGACCTTGCTATGAAATGTGAATTCCTCTTCAGACAGCTTCATCTCCACCCGCCCACCACCGTCTCCTTCCATCCTTCTTAAACCGCCACTACACTTGCCCCCGACAACTAACCTCCCTCATTCCTTCCACGACCCCCCCCCCCCCCCCTCCCCAACCCCCTACCTTCCCCTCCTTCCTCCTCCACTTTCCCCCCCCCCCCCCCCCCCCCGATCTTGCAAGTCAAATACCTCCGTCTATTCGATTTCACTCATTTAACCATATATGCCTGAGTTTTTTTTCTTTGGGTTTCACGTATTCAGGGGTGTGCAATATTGCAAGTATTGAGGTTTGAAGGCTGGTTTTACTTTTTTTTTATCGGTTTGTGTTTTAGACATATAAAATCTACCGTCCCACTATAGGGACGCTAGGCACGAGAGGGTACAGGTTTTTATGATACATACAAAGACACAGAACTCATTTGAAATCATAGTTCAGCCAAATGTATTCTTGAATTTTGCATCAAAACATGAAATAGAATTATCGACTAGATTGTTGACAGATTAATTGTACATAACTGAACACAAAAAGAACAAAAGGAGCATTTTACTCACAGTGGAGTCACAGCAGATTGACGTAGTTCACTCATCGTGTCTTCGTAAGCATACTGTCATTGATCAGCCATCTGTGTGAAAGGCTGCAAAACATTTTGCATGAAGCCCACATTG
>CM065717.1:6714452-6719452 GCA_033310375.1 Conus canariensis
ATCTTTGTATACTCCACCGCCCTGCCAGCTCTTCGTTTCGTTGTCATCGTCGTCACCACCGTCATCACTGCCGTCAAGCTGCAGTCAGCTGTCCAGTGGAGACAGCAATCCGCCTCTGCCGTTCGACAGCCACCCACAGGAAGTTCCACACATCAGATGGTGGCAGTGACCGGATGTTGATTGGGACTTCCGTCTTGTTGATCGTGTGCTTATCTCCCATTTTGGTGGTGCAGATGGCTATGTTCTTGGTCCCACAGCTGAAAAGGGGTGGCCCCTATCACAACGTGGTGGACGTCATTTTTATCATTGTAAATTTATTCGGATGTATTAATTCCTCCTTCAATTTCTTCATCTACTACCAGATGGGGTCTCGTTTTCGCCAGACTCTAAAGGAGCTGCTGATATGTGGGTTAGCGGGAAAGCACAACAAAAATCAATTCGCTAAAAAGCAGAAAAAGTGAAGTTTTCACTTAGGCAGATAAAAAGTGTTGAACATGTTTTGTAGTGGGTTCAACTCTATTGAAAAAAAAAAAAAAACATCGCAGGGATGTAAATGCAGATGATGTGACAGACTCAGATAGTGTATGATGTGAATTATCTCTATGTTGGATTAAGAGAAATTCCAAATGGTGGAACTGAACAAAATTATCTATGCCCATAGTCGCTAGAATATGAATCTACATTCACCTTCGATGGCTTTCACCCGAAACACGTTCAAACTAGTCCAGTGAGGCCTTGGAAAACATCTACCAATGGGAGAGAAAGAAAGAATGATCGATATCACAATTTTTGATTTAATCAACTTTTCTGTACACAATTCTTTCTTATTCTACAAATGGTACTTACGTTCACACATATAGCAAAAGCACAGAATAGTTTTCTTCGAAAACGCACCCTTACAAATAATTCAAGTGCGTGCTCTCTCTCTCTCTCTCTCTCTCTCTCTCTCTCTCTCTCTCTCTCTCTCTCTCTCTCTCTCTCTCTCAAATTTTGATAGATATTAGTAGATCGTTCGATTAACAGATAAAAAATGAAACCACAGCATCAGCAGCAGCAGAAGCAGAAGCAGAAGAGGCAGCAGAGGCAGCAGAGGAAACAGAGGCAGCAGAGGAGCAGAGGCAGCTGAGGCAGCAGAGGCAGCAACAACAACAAAAGTGACAACTACTACCTCTACTGCTACCACCACCACCACCACCACTACTACTACTACGACGACGACGACGACGACTCTTTTTTGCACCCTTGGTGGTGAGAACACCACAGTATTATGGACTGTGGTGTGTCTCTATTTGTCGCCAGGAGCGCAGACACAACCAGCCGTGTCTCCCTGATGAGTTCCGACCCAGCGGACGAAAGGCCTCGGAGCAGGCAATACAAATATATCTGCCTTCAAAAGGGATTGCGATGGTTCCCTTATGCAGCTAGTGAAGAGTTTTCATATCTGTAACATATTTTCTTAATTTCATGTTCCCAGTTTCTCCATCTTCAAACTCCACCCCCCCCCCCTCCTTAAGTCCAAATCTTTGCCAAGTCATTACTATGAAGACAGTTCAGTTGTTGGCCTGTGCTTGTTTTTCCCCCACTATTACATTGTTCGTCTATGTACTTGTCTGACTTTATTCAAGTTTAAAAGGCAGTGCCAGTCTTCAATAAAAGTTACTCTGTGTTAGGTTTTCTTATGGGAGCAAAAATACCCCACTTGTTTACTGTTTATAGACTATACAAGTTTAATTTATTCAAGTTTAAAAGGCAGTGCCAGTCTTGAATAAAAGTTACTCTGTGTTAGGTTTCCTTATGGGAACAAAAATACCCCACTTGTTTACTGTTTATAGACTATACAAGTTTAAGAAAAAGTGATGGACCGTTGCTGCCAACGTATGTTAAGTCACATATAAATGAAACGTATATAAATCACCTTAAAATCTATACAGATGGTTCTGTACTACACAATCATTTGTCTGGTTCAGCATTCATAATTCCATCCTTAAAAATAGAGAAAGGTTACCACTTTGGTAAGAATATTTCCATATTTACTGCGGAACTTGTTGCCATTATTATGGCATTAAACTTTCTTCTTGATTTTCGATTTCCTGCATTTCAAATACTACTTTGTGTTGATTCAAAATCAGTCCTACAAGCTCTAAAATTTTCGAATACAAGTGTGAGAAAAGAACTCATATCAGAAGTCTACCACTTAATTCATTTTTTTTGTATTTACGTGGTTCTTATGTCGATCTTTGTTGGGTTCCATCACACTGTGGATTATCTGCGAATGAAAAGGTAGACCATTTAGCCAAAAAGGCTGCTATCACTGAGACTGATTCAACAAAGATATGCATTCCTTTATCCTTACATGAGAGTTATAGTCTTTTAAAAGACGTATCCTGGAACTCTATTTTAAATAAGCGAAAAGGCACCAGAAACAAAAAGGGGATATCATTTAACAAGATATCAGACAATAAAACAGGTATCAAGAATCTCTACCAAGAGTGGATTTTAAAAAGTTTGATTCTTAGATTGACGTTTGATGCCTTTAAAACCAAATTCTGTAAACATGTGACTTGTATTTGTGGCCAGCAAATCACTCCGTTCCATCTACTTTTTTGTGCGATAGAATGAAACCCTATTTACCTGCTTGGTTGTTGAACACTGAACCGTCGATGTCAGTCTTTGAAGACGTCATCTCTAACGAATCAAACATTTTTGAAGTTGTTCAAGGACTGATTAAGAGCCCAATTGGACATTTGCTTTAACGTCTATGTTATTTTCCCCCATCTTGGTGTTAGTTGCCTATTCAGTGTTTCTTTTAAAGTTTTGGATTCAGTTATGTGTGGGTTTTGTGTGTGTATGTTTAAATTATTATTATTTATTTTATCTAGGCCTAACTGTATTACACATACCTACGTACGCCCAAAATCAACACCAACCGTTCGCATGCATACACCCAAAACCATCACATGCACACACACACATAACACTTACATACTGTCTAAGATCACTGTTAGGTGGATAGGCGTTAAATTAAAGAACGAACACACACACGCACACACACGCACACACACACACACACACACACACACACACACACACACACACACACACACACACACACACACACTACAAGTATGTTCTGGCCGCCTCAGAGCGATCGGGACAATGCCCATGACAGTCAGTGTTGTCAGGAGTGCACAGTCACAATCTGTTCGTGCTATCCACAATGCAATCAGTCCAAAACATCTGCTGTGGGACTAACTTCGGAGCGCTATTGAAACTGTTCTTCGTGAAGCTCTTGTATTCTGCAACTATTACTGGGGAAATATGAAACTAGGACAATCCCTCTTTACTCCCATACACTGGTAGTTACACGACCAGAACTTGAAAGCTGCGTACGGCACTGTTTCTGCTGCCTCAAATGCAGGCACAGAGACATACAGAGCAAACAGGTAAACAACTTTTAAATCACTTGTTCCAAGTTTGTTCATGTACTCTGTGCCTGACTCGTACACACAGCTGGGATAGGAAAAAAAATGGAAAAGTACAAATTCAACATCTGTTCAAGATTGACGGAACATTTTCATCCCGAATATTGTCAAACAGATCACATAGTAGTTGATATAAACCCAAGTAATCTCATCTTATTTGAGATAAAACAAATGTTATAAGGAATTTAAGGTAAATCCGCCACATGACAGGGACAAAAAAATTACAAGAAAAAACACGACGCGTTTCGACCTCTTAGGTCTTCTTCAGGCAAGATAAACAACAATCAGGACAATGAAAACGAAGAACGAGTAATCACTTATCTTCTCAAATTCGGCGCAAGATGGACGCCGTCAATGGGGTCAAGATGGACATCGTCAATGGGGCCAAGATGGACATCGTCAGTGTGGTCAAGATGGACATCGTCAATGGGGCCAAGATGGACATCGTCAATGGGGCCAATGGGGCCAAGATGGACATCGTCAATGGGGCCAAGATGGACATCGTCAATGGGGCCAAGATGGACATCGTCAGTGGGGCCAAGATGGACATCGTCAATGGGGTCAAGATGGACATCGTCAGTGGGGTCAAGATGGACATCGTCAATGGGGTCAAGATGGACATCGTCAATGGGGCCAAGATGGACATCGTCAATGGGGCCAAGATGGACATCGTCAATGGCGCCAAGATGGACATCGTCAATGGGGTCAAGATGGACATCGTCAATGGGGCCAAGATGGACATCGTCAATGGGGTCAAGATGGACGACATCGTCAATGGGGTTGAAAGACACAAACAGTACATAAGAAACGGCACTGTGAAAAGAAGAAAAATCAGGTCCCTCACCCCAAAACGAATGCTGCTAACGGCATCAAGTTGTGTAGTATTAAAACAGACACAAGGAACAGGAAACATGTATGTACATATCGGCCCCCTCCTCCCTTCCCCCACCCCAACTTCCTCCCCCCCCCATCTCCACAGTCAGAAACTACCAAGAGGCATTGTAGTATAATATGATTCATCAGAACAGTTGATTTTGGCCTTTCGGTTTTGTGGACAACAGTTGTCATGCCGCCGATGCAGTGAAAATATCGGTACATAAAAGTCACCCACTACTGCACCCAAACACTGAATGATAAAAGACTGATCAAGTTACCATCAGGCACACTGGTAAGTAAGTAATAAAAGTAGTATAGGCAAAAGCTGATTTCTTGTTCATATACAGGAGCTATTTCAAGTTACATTTGAATGGCGCAGATGAGTGTGTTAGAGGGTACCCTTACGCCAAGGGCTGTAACTCCTGTGCATCCCAACTGTTTGATGGAACAAATTTAGATTCGTGTTCAGGACACTCCAAGAAACATTTTGACACCAGTCCTGATAACCCCTGGGGAGAGGGGGGGGGGGGGAGGGTGTGCACAGGGGGCTTGCGTACTACTAGCAGGCAGGTACGCCACTGCTCATGATGAAGCAAACGCCCGTAGAATAATGCATGATAAGCCCAATGGGGATTCAGACCA
>CM065717.1:6721952-6741952 GCA_033310375.1 Conus canariensis
AGCAACTGACATTTGTAGAAAACAAATTGTTAGTTCGGTAACACATAGGTATTTGCAGAACAAGAAAATAACCAGGTCGAATCCTTAACGTGTATTTAGAAAACAGATTCCAATGCAAGTCACGGGCTCTGTCCTTTATTTTCTACTTTGGACTTGATATAGAATGCTGGATTACTTATTGATGTGATGCAAATGCTTGAATGAAACATTCCACATCTTCATTTAAGGCTTGCAGAGGCGCGTGCGAGGAGTATTTATTCTGGCGTCAAATTCCCCCATGATGGCGCCTGAAACCATTAAATGATTAGACTCGTAGTTGGCGTCCAGTACAGCGACATATAGGTTCAAATATCCGGAAATAGATCCATTGATACTGAACACATTCAACCTTGACAAAAACAAAAGCCGTAGGACCTGATCTAATTCACAACAAAATACTGTTGGCATCCCTTCCAGTTATCTTAAACCCTCTGACCTGTCTTTTCAATAGAACTTTAAATGAAGGCAAATTTCCAAAGATATGGAAAACTGCACATGTAAATCCTTTGCATAAAAAGGCTGCAAAAGAGAAGTGTGATAATTATCGACCGATTTCATTGCTTAGTTGCGTTGGTAAAGTCTTAGAGAGATGTATTCACAAACAAGTATTTAATTTTTTATCATCTGATCAACTTATTTCATCTTCTCAGTCTGGATTTATCCCTAGAGACTCTACCGTCAATCAGTTGCTCTGCATATATAATGATCTGTGTTCCTCTTTTGATAATGGTACAACAACGCAAGCCGTATTCCTTGACATTTCCAAAGCTTTTGATCGTGTCAGCCACAAAGGTCTCCTGCATAAAATGAAAGCCATTGGCATACGAGGTAAATTACATGAATGGTTTACTGATTATTTATTAAATCGTACTCAAGCAGTTACCATTAAAGGCGAAAAATCTGTATACAAGAGAATTCCTTCTGGTGTCCCACAAGGTTCAGTACTAGGCCCACTCCTGTTTCTTTATATATATATATATATATATATATATATCAATGATATTGTAAATGAAATCCAATCCAACATAAAACTTTTTGCTGATGACACGAGCACGTATTTATCACTTGATAAGCCCAATCCCCGCGCTGAAATACTTAATGCTGACTTGGAAAAGATAAACTCATGGGCTAAAACTTGGAAGGTAAAATTTAACGTCGAGAAAACAGAACTGTTGAATTTCACTCGCAATAGGAATGTGATATTGCCTCTTACATTTGGTTCTACAATTCTACAAAGTACTAACAAGCATAAACACCTAGGTATCATTCTTCAAGATGACTGCAAATGAGATGAGCATATAAAACATAATGACAACTGTTACAATGTTAATTTCATGTCTAAAAAGCTATAAATGTAAGTTAAGTAGAAAAGCTCTCGAAATCTTACACAAATCCTTTATATTGCCACACTTCCATTATGCCGACATTGTTTGGGATAATTGTACTGAAACGCAGTCACAGCATCTGGAAAATTTGCACCTGGAAGCTCTAAGAATCACTACAGGCACTGTTCGTGGAACAAACCATCAAAATTTACACAAAGAGTCTGGATTCTGCCCATTAAAGGAAAGAAGAAAACGGCATAAACTAATACAGTACTATAAAATGATTAATGGCCTAAGCCCCAATTATTTAGTACATCTTATTCCTTCTCTAGTCTCGGACATAAACCCTCACCACAGGCGAAGGCCTCTAGAACGCACAGTAATTAAATGTAAGACAGAGTTTATATAAAAAAAAAATCGTTCGTCCCATCCGCAACTCAATTATGGAATGCATTACCTGACTACATTAAAACTAGCAACTCCTTGAGCCAACTGAAACGATATCTGTCTATTGATGACGCTATAGTTCCACCATACTACTATTTTGGTAAAAGAAGAGAACAAGTAATTAACTGCCGGCTCCGTTTAGGTATGAGTGATCTAAAGAACGATATGGTTAACCGACATCTGGATAATAATCCTTCTTGTAGCTGTGGCAATGGAAGAGAAACAGCAGAACGCTATTTGTTATTCTGTCCCCTATTCAATATAGTTCGTGAAAATACATTTTTGACTCTTCCACAGAATTATACCCAATAACGTTTTCTTTTTGAAGGTAGCCGTGATCTTCAACCTGATGTGAATTCATTAATATTTGGAAAAGTACACTAGTTTATCTCCGAATCGAACCGATTTCAGCCCTGACTTTCTCATTAAAAAAAAAATAAAATAAAAAAATATATACTTTTGCCTTTTTTTATATTTTACTTTCTGTAACTTTATAGTTTGGCTCTTATTTATTCATTATGATCCATTTCTTTACTCTTGAAATAAGAGGCTGACTGACAACTCGATTGGCCCAAGACGTAGTTTACTGGATAGATAGTTTGTTTACTTACTGATTAGCCAACATCTTCACTAAAATTAGTAAATCTTTTTTCTGTTTAATCGGTCAATGTCATAGTGTCTTCAAAAGGGAAGAAAAGTAATAACAGGAAATGAAAAAAATAATGAAAATGGGAAAAGAAAAGAGGGGAAAAAAGGAAAAAAAGTTTATCAAATTGAACTACTATACTTCAACACAATACTTATGGAAAAGATGGTTTCTACCCTAAACTACTTTACGTTATTGTATAAGTTTCTCTCGTGTTTGTAAGGTGTTCATATATTCTTGTTGATGATGTGATTGCTGTTTCCACTCCCTTCCTCCCATTTTCCATGTTATTCAACTTATTTTTCTGCTACTGTGTCTCTTTTTTCGGCTCTTTTTTGCTGTTTTTTGTCTGTTTGTTTGTTTTTATTTTTGTTTTTCAATGTTTCCTTAAAAAAATCCCAAGCACGAAGTGAAATGCTTAGTATATTGTGAATGTATTTAACCGCCAATATATTGTAAATGTCTATTTGAGCACAGTATAAGCCTAGGGCTTGTTGTTGCTCATTCGTCCTGTCAATTATGAAGGTATTCTGTTCATTTGTTGATGAAACAAAAGTTATTTAAACCAGCACATTCAAGAGACAATTTGACATTTCTTGATAAGAAAAACAGTTTTGTATTATGTTCAGTCACTTCGTTGAGTCGGTGCATTTTTCATTAGAATTCGTTTTCTTGCAAACTCAGGGAATATCGTCTTTCAAAACCATATGAAAAAGCCTTGATGATGGATTTGGAGTGAATTTTATGTTGGGCTTTGTGATATCAACAGTATGATGTACTGCAATTTTAGTGTTTTGTCTTTAACGAAGATGACTGTTCATTGACATCCGTGTTTCTTTCTAGTAGTTCAATCTCTATTGAACAGAAATTAATCATTGAGAGTAGCACAGATACAGACACAGACACAGAGCGACACACACAGACACACACAGACACACAGACACACACACACACACACACACACACACCACCACCACCTACTACCACCACCACACCACACCACACCACACCACACCACACCACACCACACCACACCAGAGAGAGAGAGAGAGAGAGAGAGAGAGAGAGAGAGAGAGAGAGAGAGAGAAACAGACAGACAGACAGACAGACAGACAGAGATACGGATACGGATACGGATATGAAAAATGTCATCATGTTTAGGCCATTGCCCCTTGTGAAGTGGTGCATACCTACAAACATTTGTCCAACCGGGCATTTAGAATCTGTGACACCCTTTATAACGCACTTGCCAATAATTTGAAGAAATGAGAATAGAGCGCAGATTAAAAGCCTCAAAAAGATAAAAAGATAGACTGACATATTTCTGACCATTTTTTCATGTGTACATGCCATACGTAACGCGTGGTACCTAATAATGTTTCAACGGTATGTTTTGTGCTCTTAAGTCGCACAGAATAGGACAGAATGAAACAAAATATGGCTCTTTTTCTTTCTCTCTTTGACGAAGTAGACATAATAAGTCACGT
Source organism: Conus canariensis (assembly GCA_033310375.1). Taxonomy (NCBI): domain Eukaryota; kingdom Metazoa; phylum Mollusca; class Gastropoda; order Neogastropoda; family Conidae; genus Conus; species Conus canariensis. The sequence goes on from CM065717.1 coordinate 6,725,897, forward strand.
TCACTGTATTGTCTATGATGATTACGATGTACTGCTATTTCAGAAATGCCAAGCCTAAATCTTATCAACACATATCTTAAATGTCTAACTAAATGGAGTACTAAACATGTTTTAACGTCAGGGGCAGTGCAGAAGGTTCTGGAGAGAGAGAGAGAGAGAGAGAGAGAGAGAGAGAGAGAGAGAGAGAGAGAGAGAGAGAGAGAGAGAGAGAGAGAATATGGCAGGAACAGAAACTTACCGGTATGATACTGAGCAAGAATGTCATCCAGTTTTCAGTGTATCCCAATAACGTCATAGACAGTAACACTATCTTCATGGCTTGCGGCACAGACAGTGAATGAGCGAGTACTACGTCACTGACAGTATCACAATCATTGAGCAGCATGACTGGCAGCTCCGTAGCAGCAACCAGCTGGTCCAGTGACAGTCCAGACATGTTGCACGTGCCCGTGACTCCAGCCTCACCTCACAGCAGGCCGACGGTGCCACCTGTCCCTGAGGCTGCAGCTGTCCAGCAGTGTCTGGTGCTGCAACAGAAGCTGGACACAGACAATGCCACCGAGGACATCATCTCCGGACAGGCAGGTTCTTGTGCAGACATCTGCGTGTCCTGCTTGTTTCAGAGTGAGGTGACTGCTGCCGGAGACTGCAACAAATCTTAAAAGGAATCTAAAGTACATCCGCCAGTTAACATGGACAAACAGATCACAAGACAAAACACGACGCTTTGTGACCTCTTAGGTCTTCCTCAGGGAAGATAAACAACATTCAGGACAATGGAAACGCATATTGTTTTCATTCAACGCCCGCCTTGCCGAATTTGAGAGGATAAATAATCGTTGGTTTATCATTCGTTGTCTTGAATGTTTATCTTGCCTGAAGAAGACCTAAGAGGTAGAAACACGTCATGTGTTGTCTTGTAACGTGTTTGTCTATGTTGATAGGCGGATTTACTTTAAAATCCTTTTGAAATTTTCATCCTGCATTTTTTGTTTAATTGTCTTGCTCAAATCAAATGGGTTTTTTAAAGTATATTTTTCGACAATTTTCTCTATGCTTCTTTATATTAGTTATTTATTGATTTTAGGGAAGAGAGGGGTGTGAGTGAAGGATGCTATTTTTTGTGTTTGCTGTTGTTGTTGTTGTTGTTGTTGTTGTTGTTGATGTTTTTGTTGTATTGGGTGTATTTCTTGTTCCTGTTCTTAGCTTAACTAATTCCTTAGTACAAAATGACGCGTGATATTGCGAACAGAACCTTCCTGTAAGTGCATTGTAAAATGATAGCAACAAAATAATTATTCAGAGTGAACTTTGCAGGGTAATACAAGGCCACAAAATGTTGGGATGAAACACTATCCCCAATATATCAGCGATCAAATTGAACTTTTTCATATGATTGTTATATACAAAAGGTAATCCTACCTGGATAGATAAGCTGTCGGATGAAGAAGTACGTATCCAAAATTTACAGTTTAATTTCTCCTTTTGAAATACCCCATTAAGATGTACTTCTCCTCTGTTCTTTGCTTTTGTTTGTGTATCAAATATCCAGCAACAGGAGCCGAAAGTGCAGGGGGGAGGAGGGGGGGGGGTATTGATGAAATGAGCTGGTCTAAACATGTGAAGCATAAAAGCGGTCCTAATTTACGATTTTCTCTTCAGCAATGCAGCGTGTCCTGTGTCTTGGGGCAGAGTCTACTAACGGTATGCGTACAAATTACTGTCAGTGAAAACAATGTCAACATGATCATTGACTTTTAAATATAATCTCATCTAATGAGTTTGCCTATGTATAGTTTTAACGGATGATTTGAAGATATAGGCCGACAATTAGAAAACTATTGCAGACTCCTGATTTACGAGTGAATGCTATATCTTATGGAAGAAGCTCCAAATTTTGTTCGACAATTATTCAATTTACATATCTTTTGATTAAAACAGGTGAGTTTAAGAGTGAGGTGACAAAATACAAGACAATGTCTTGTTTGTCCCAGAAATTCTTTTTAGAATTTTAAAACCAGGAGTTTACTGATCCGTTTATTCATACTGCATTTGCTGATTGATAGAAACAAAATGAGCGGAGGTACACTAGTGTTTAGAGACTAATGATTAAATACTCTTTTAACACTCAAAGTGGAGTTCTGCATTCCTAGAACACAATCAAAACTGCCTTTGCGTACATGAACCGGTATTAAACACCTTTAATTAGTCTGTATTATATCCCTGTTATACAATCATGCATCTTGCAAGGCCTGTTAGTATTCGAACTGACAGAAGATGGAAAATAAGGTCTCATTGGAAGTCGATCTGCTTGAACTGAAGACAAAAAACATTCAAAGTGCTCCTGCCTTTACCTATGAATGTATTTACAAAGTCCACATAAATATTCAACACTAACCACAGCTTTGTCTAGTTGTCCAGGACGGGGGAAATCGTGATGGTATTGCTTAAGTGCACTAAGTTGATGTATTATTAGTCAGGCTTAACACACCAAGGTTATCTTTGCACTCATACACGCATATGCACACTCACGCGCCCACCAAACATTCACCTCTCTCTGGGAATGGGATGTCACGCATTCGTTTCTCTCCTAACACGACTGAGCACAAGAAATACAATTTCTATGCTACTTATAATCAAACATGAAGAATCCGATCACACAAAATGGAATCATCAAAACATAAAAGATCAATACTTCCTAATCCCGGGTTATAATAAAATGACTTCTTACCTGGCCAGGTTTTCACACACACAACCACGCTTTCACACCACACCACAGTTCTTGAAAAAGTCTCTTCAAGTCTTGTTCAGCACTGCTTGATGGTGAAGCCCTTGGTTGACTGGCTCCAGGCTTCAGGACTTGGTCTTCATGGTCGTCTCTGGGATTTCGACGTAGAACTCTTCTTCTTCATCTCTTTCACCCACCTCTGGGTTCAAATTCAGTTTGTCTGTCTTCACCCACCTCTGGGCTTCAAACTTAGTTTTCTTCTCTTCCAGCTTGTCTTTAACCCTAAGACTTTGCTGTCTCTTCTATCTCCCAGACCACGTTTCTCTTGACCCTAATCTGTCCTGCCCACCTTCTCTCCTCTCTCTCCTCTGTTCTTCTCTCTCTCTCTCTCTCGTGGTGGTCTTCTCCTCTCTACACGTTGTTCTCCCTCAGTTTAAATAGGGATGGAAACAAAGGATTCCCCTTTGGGCCATGCCTTTGTCCATGCTGCTTCTCAAACCCCCTGTTCACAAGTACCCTGGATTATCCATTCGCTACATTCTTCCACACATCAGCATTTACACACATCCCTACCTAATTGATTAGCAAACAAACACTTGGCACCAGATGGACATCGAAAATTCCCGCCGACTTCGGGGGCCACTTTAACACAGTAATTATCTCAAAGAGGGCTACGATAACAACGTCCACGCGCATTCAACCAGCCTGACAATAGAACCAACACAGTGCCCCACGGCAATACCATCTGAACGAGCCGAAGACTCCTGCTCTTCAAAGACTGTTCACAAAGCGACCTCAGCTGACTGAGTATGTAGCGCCCACTTGATGCACTGATGTCCTAGTGGTTACGTCCCTCCCCTCTTTCACTATCGGGAAGATTCGAACACGGGAGAGTCCCTACTACCTTAGGTGCCATCTGTCACCTGACCACTTTGTCCTCCTTGACGCAGTTCGACCGTACGCGGTGGGTAAGGCACACTGGTTAATGGGTCTATTACCGATTTCGGTACTAGGTACAACATTCCTCGTCTCTAAGCGCTTAAGGTCTTTTGCGAGAGGTTTCACGCCCTTGACACTAGTCCAAATAATTCAAAGGCACGTCACGTGCTCAGCTGAATCTGATTATCATAAAGATTCAGAAACAGCATAATTAAAAAGTGATTTTAAAATCACAATACATAGCAGAAAGTTATGATCATACTTTAAAGACCCTTCAACGCAACTACATATCCCAGTGCGCATAACTATTGGCAAAAACACTTCAAGCCATAATCGTCTTGCACGCATTGTGTAAACGTATGATACAGTTTTGCAGATCAATAGTCGATTCTGATATGAACACGTCACCATTATCTCATGAAAACATTTTGAAAGAAACGAGGGATAGTAGTAGGGCACCGTGCTTACATTACATTATTACTTCACTTGTTAATCCATCAAGAAAACCATAATAGACCGTAAAAATCTTCCTGGCGTGGTCCTTTTGACATGAACATAATCTGTAAATTTTAGTTGACAACAAACTGTTATCATTACTGCACCATTCCTGCTTCTAATTCTTTTTCACAAAATACCTTTCATACCTTTATTAAGAAAGGCTGGCTGAAGAATGTGTTTGCTGATGGGCTCGAAAGCTGATTGAAATTTATGAAAAAGACCGTCACACTTCTTACCATGAGAGAACCAATGCTTCTGTAATATATCAAGCGAGCTTGTGACCAACAGCAGGATGAGCATAGTTTTGTTAGTATCGTCAATACTTGATATTGATCTACAAGGCTATTGCAATGGTCTGTGCGACAGCTGCATTATTCTGGGAGATGCACATTTCCGTTATGACCAGCCACAAAAAACAAGAACAAAGGCACAGCAAAACTCATCAAACTTTTGACCATGCTTTAACCTCTCTCAAATTGTAAACGAGACCTTTCATGTCCGTGGTGAGAGACAGTACTGAGCAGAACAGCCTTTACTTGGATCTTCTGGGAGATGCCATCTCCCACTGGTTGACAAAACAATAGTACTGGGGGCAAACATGCGTATGCGAATGATTCTTCCGTCATTACATTAATGACTTAGTAAAGATATATATATATATATATATATATATTGCTGAACAATTAAATGCAGCTAACAATTCTTCAGTCATTATAGTAATAACTTAGCAAAGATTTGAACTTTTAGGGGAAAAAAAAATGAAGATGAATAAAAGTGGGGGGGGGGGGGGGGGGGGGGGGGGGGTTATATTACAAATAGGGAGAAACCCTTCGCTAGTTGCCTGAGGAAACCATCTCGAAAGCAGATCTATTTGTATTGCCTGCTCCTAGGCCTTTCGTCCGCTGGATCAGACTCATCAGAGAGACACGGCTGATTGTGTCTGCGCTCCTGGTGTCAAATAGAGACACACCACAGTCCATAATTCTGTGGTGTTCTCACCACCAAGAGTTCAAAAAAGAATCCAACAGCACCCCCAAAGTAGCCAGTGAAGGATAGTAAATGGAATAAAACAAAAGTGTGGAGAGGAAAAAAGTTGCTGAAAAATTAAAGACATCATGCAAACAGTATAAAAATGTAAGGGACAATCTTTGAGCCTATCCTTGAGGATCCATTCAAGGATGCAAGGGAGATCAAAAGATATGGAACAGTCTGAGTGGTCAGCTCTGCTGTTCAATAACTCAAGCATTGTCAATGGCTAAGAATTGTGCAGAACAACCTTTACTTGGATCTCCTAAGAGATGCAACCTCCCACTGATTGACCAAACAATATAATGCTGAACAATTAAGTAGAGGGGGGAAACAAGTGCAGGCTAACAATTCTTCAGTCATTATAGTAATGGCTTAGCAAAAGATTTGAACTTTCAGGAAAAAAATGAAGTTGAAGAAAATGGGGGGAATATATATATACATATATATATATATATATATATATATATATATACTACTAAAAAAATTGAAGTACCACCCCTAATTTTTGTATGCAATTTTTAAAAAGCTCTGATAAACCAATTAATATTGATAATTGAATAAACTCTGCTGGATAAGCTTACCCGGTTCTCAAATACTACTCCTCGTGCATTTTTGTTATGTTAAAGTCGGTCAGCAGTTATCTACAGCGTCGCATCTGAGGCAAAAAAATCCCGAGAAATTATCGAACTTGTGTCGCTCCCAGATTTTGACACAGACACAGCAAGAAAAAAAAAAATGTGATGCACGTGAAAGCAAGGTTTTTTCTGAGCAGAATTGCAATCAGTTAGCACATTTGACGGGTATAAAAAGTCGCGAAATTTAGGAAGATTTAACCATGCCTGCGAGACAACGACTAAGCAACACCGACAGAGGAAGAGCGATAGCATGGTACCAAGAAGGTATTGGCTTGAGGGAGATTGGTCGACGGCTTGGAGTGAGTCACCCAGTCATTCTGAGGCTCAGAGACCGTTGGCTTAACACTGGAAGTGTTGAAGAACAGCAGGGACGTGGACGGACGAGAAGCACCTCCAGACAGCAGGATCGGTTCATTGTTATCGCTTGTCTGAGAGACCGTTCAGCCAGTGCCACAGTACTCCGAGACCAGCTACGACAAGCCAGCAACGTCAACGTCAGTACCCAGACAGTTCGGAACCGGCTCCACGACGCCAACTTGAGGTCAAGGTCCCCAGCAGTGAGATCAATACTGACCCCAGCGCATCGAGCTCATCGTCGGGCCTGGGCAGCATGTCATAGAAGGTGGACAAGAGCTGAATGGGCAACAGTACTCTTCACAGACAAGTCAAGGTTCACCCTCAGGTTCAACGACGGGCGGGTTCGCGTCTGGCGACGTCCTGGAGAACGCTACGTTGACGCTGCCGTCAGGGAGCATGACCGCTATGGAGGTGGGTCCGTGATGGTGTGGGGTGGGTTCAGCCTACGTCACAGGATCCCCCTACACCGTGTTGAAGGCCGCCTGACCGGTGCCACCTACCGCGACACCATCATCCGCCCCCTTGTGATGCCCGCCCTGAGGGCAGTTGGCCAGGGCGCCCAGTTCCAGGACGACAACGCGCCGTGCCACCGCGCCGCCATCGTGAATCAGTTCCTACAAGGGCAGCAGGTGACAAAAATGGACTGGCCTGCCAGGTCACCAGATTTGAACCCCATAGAGCATCTGTGGGACGTGCTGGGGAGGCGAGTGCGGGCCCACAACCCTCCAGCAGACACCGTGGACCAGCTGTTTCAGTTGCTGGAGCAGGAGTGGCAGGCGATCCCCCAGGACACTCTCAGCCGCCTGGTGCACTCCATGAGACGTCGATGTGACGCTTCTTTGAACGCGAACGGTGGTCATACCCGTTATTAACATCATGACATCTACCATAGACTCTTGTTACTTTTCATTTTGGGGGTATGCCTCTTTAATCAAGTGTAAAACAAAGATAATTTTTTGTCACGGTGTTTGAATAAATTTGAATGGATTGAGGAATAATAAAAATAAAATATTCAATCATTAAATTATGTTCAGCTTTGTTTTCTTTCGAATGACAGCAGTTTTCCTAAGTGGTACTTCAATTGTTTTGAGTAGTGTATATATATATATATATATATATATATATATATATGTGTGTGTGTGTGTGTGTGTGTGTGTGTGTGTGTGTGTGTGTGTGTGTAAGCTTATATCATGTATGCTATACATCATACACACTACATCACACCAGCCACTTAACTATGTCTGCAGGACAGGCAAAACACGCAAGGATGTATTGTATTGTATTGTATTGTATTGTATTGTATTGCAAGGTATGAATTAGTTAATTGTATGAAACTACGTGGTCCATGTCCTCCCATGTGGGCCAGTTGCACACAAAACAGTGCTGGACAGGAACTGCAGGACTGAAAGAAGGCGGCAATGAGTGTAGTGCCCGTAGAGCTAATATCCTTGACCCACAAAACCGTCAAGCGCTCCGTGATGCTAGCCACTGCGCGACAGCGACTGGTCTGTATGGACATTCTGTGAGTAGAACTGACGCTTTGATGTTATTAAAGACGGCGTGCATTTGTCACATAGATTCAACACCATCTGTGTAGTGGCACATACAACATCGTTCAATATGATGAAAAGTATGCACGTACAGTATCATTCAATATAATAATAAAAAAAGAAATGTCTCTTCAGCAACCTGAGCATTGGAACTATACGTGCAGATGATGTCAGCCCGTAGAGTAGAGGTGAATGTTCGCACTTTAAAACCAAAGTTACATATCCTCTTTCAATTCAGTTCGAGGTACAAGGATACTTATATACTTCAACATAATATGTTTTGAGAAGATACACAAGCTGAACGAACCTTGCCATAAACTGACAATCTGTCGAGAGAATTGGCAAACGCCGACAAGGATTAGACAAAGGTTATTTCATATATTGTCAGTCCAGTTTTTTCTTTAATTAACAGAGAGATAAGCACATTCTTATTGGCGATATGCTCCTGAATGTTCTGATATGGTATCTGGACCTACAAAACAAAACAGTTTTTGCTGATGGGCTCGAACGCTGATTGAAATTTATGAAAAAGACCGTCACACTTCTTACCATGAGAGAACCAATGCTTGTGTAATATATCAGGCGAGCTTGTGACCAACAGCAGGATGAGCATAGTTTTGTTAGTATCGTCAATACTTGATATTGATCTACAAGGCTATTGCAATGGTCTGTGCGACAGCTGCATTATTCTGGGAGATGCACATTTCCGTTATGACCAGCCACAAAAAACAAGAACAAAGGCACAGCAAAACTCATCAAACTTTTGACCATGCTTTAACCTCACTCAAATTGTAAACGAGACTTTTCACGTCCGTGGTGAGAGACTGTACTGTGCAGAACAGCCTTTACTTGGATCTTCTGGGAGATGCCATCTCCCACTGATTGACAAAACAATAGTACTGGGGGCAAACATGCGTATGCGAATGATTCTTCCGTCATTACATTAATGACTTAGTAAAGATATATATATATATATATATTTACCATTCTCTCTCTCTCTCTATATATATATATATATTGCTGAACAATTAAATGCAGCTAACAATTCTTCAGTCATTATAGTAATAACTTAGCAAAGATTTGAACTTTTAGGGGAAAAAAAATGAAGATGAATAAAATGGGGGAGGGGTATATTACAAATAGGGAGAAACCCTTCGCTAGTTGCCTGAGGAAACCATCTCGAACGCAGATCTATTTGTATTGCCTGCTCCTAGGCCTTTCGTCCGCTGGATCAGACTCATCAGAGAGACACGGCTGATTGTGTCTGCGCTCCTGGTGTCAAATAGAGACACACCACAGTCCATAATTCTGTGGTGTTCTCACCACCAAGAGTTCAAAAAAGAATCCAACAGCACCCCCAAAGTAGCCAGTGAAGGATAGTAAATGGAATAAAACAAAAGTGTGGAGAGGAAAAAAGTTGCTGAAAAATTAAAGACATCATGCAAACAGTATAAAAATGTAAGGGACAATCTTTGAGCCTATGCTTGAGGATCCATTCAAAGATGCAAGGGAGATCAAAAGATATGGAACAGTCTGAGTGGTCAGCTCTGCTGTTCAATAACTCAAGCATTGTCAATGGCTAAGAATTGTGCAGAACAACCTTTACTTGGATCTCCCAAGAGATGCAACCTCCCACTGATTGACCAAACAATATAATGTTGAACAATTAAGTAGAGGGGGGAAACAAGTGCAGGCTAACAATTCTTCAGTCATTATAGTAATGGCTTAGCAAAGATTTGAACTTTCAGGAAAAAAAATGAAGTTGAAGAAAATGGGGGGAATATATATATATATATATATATATATATATATATATGTGTGTGTGTGTGTGTGTGTGTGTGTGTGTGTGTGTGTGTGTGTGTGTGTGTGTGTGTGTGTATGACCTTGGTGATGAATTTCATTTTGTAATGAAAGGTAACAAATATAACGACATTAGAAATCAGTTTATACCTAGAAAATTTATATATACAAAGTCCGTATTTAACTATTGTCGTTTGCTTTGTGGTAGTAAGAAAGTGTTGCTAAACTTAGCGAAGTTTTTGAAACTTAGTAAAGTTGTGTAACATTACATTCGGTATGTTAATTATAGGGAAAATTTTGATGTTTGATTTGTTTCATTTCTATTTGTTTGATTTGTTTCAAGTCCTCCATGCCCCAAAAGGGGTCGCAGGATTAAAATCTTTGAAATCTTTGTGTGTAAGCTTATATCATGTATGCTATACATCATACACACTACATCACATCAGCCACTTAACTATGTCTGCAGGACAGGCAAAACACGCAAGGATGTATTGTATTGTATTGTATTGTATTGTATTGTATTGCAAGGTATGAATTAGTTAATTGTATGAAACTACGTGGTCCATGTCCTCCCATGTGGGCCAGTTGCACACAAAACAGTGCTGGACAGGAACTGCAGGACTGAAAGAAGGCGGCAATGAGTGTAGTGCCCGTAGAGCTAATATCCTTGACCCACAAAACCGTGAAGCGCTCCGTGATGGTAGCCACTGCGTGACAGCGACTGGTCTGTATGGACATTCTGTGAGTAGAACTGACGCTTTGATGTTATTAAAGACGGCGTGCATTTGTCACATAGATTCAACACCATCTGTGTAGTGGCACATACCAACATCGTTCAATATGATGAAAGGTATGCACGTACAGTATCATTCAATATAATAATAATTAAAAAAAAAGAAATGTCTCTTCAGCAACCTGAGCATTGGAACTATACGTGCAGATGATGTCAGCCCGTACAGTAGAGGTGAATGTTCGCACTTTAAAACCAAAGTTACATATCCTCTTTCAATTCAGTTCGAGGTACAAGGATACTTATATACTTCAACATAATATGTTTTGAGAAGATACACAAGCTGAACGAACCTTGCCATAAACTGACAATCTGTCGAGAGAATTGGCAAACGCCAACAAGGATTAGACAAAGGTTATTTCATATATTGTCAGTCCAGTTTTTTCTTTAATTAACAGAGAGATAAGCACATTCTTATTGGCGATATGCTCCTGAATGTTCTGATATGGTATCTGTACCTACAAAACAAAACAGTTTTAATTATATAGTGGCTATGTGTCACAATTGTGGGAATGACGCAGGTGACCATAGCCTACACGAGGTATGGGAATGTTAATGTTGTACAAATCAGAATGATATTTAATTAGGTATACCTTGTTTCCATTAATACAATAATTAGTTATACTTTGTTTCAATTAATACATAATTAGGTATACTGTGCTTCAATTAATGGAATAATTATGTATAATGTGTTTCAATTAATACAATAATTAGGTTTACCTTGTTTCAATTAATACAATAACTAGGAATACCTTGTTTCAGTTAATACAATAATTAGGTATACCTTGTTTCAATTAATACAATAATTAGACATACTGTGTTTCAATTGATACAATAATTAGGTATATGTGCTTCAATTAATTCAATAATTGCATATACCTTGTTTCAGTTAATACAATCATTGCCTTTTAAAATGACATACGGCTGAATTAATTTATTTTGTTTTTTCAGACATATCTGTGGATATCAACAGTCTCTACAGCAGGTGTCATCCCTCTTCTCTTCCTGGTGGGAGTTCCAGGCAACCTCCTCAGTGCCGCTGTGTTCTACAGACAGGGGCTGGGGGAGAGGATCAACTTCTGCATCTTCTGTCTGGCCGTGGTGGACCTTGTGGTCATCACGTCCAGTTTCCTTATTCGGGCAGAACATGCCTACCGCATGTTTTTCGGCTCTTCTAACGTCTTCGTCAGATATTTAGTGGGTAGGGACTTGGACACGCAATATCTGCCCCATGCTTCTTTCTTTCACTATGTACACTCTTTTTACCAAAAGGAGAGACGGGTGGGATTTGCGAGATAAAGATGAAAATTAGGGCGTTTGATAACAAATGCAAAATTCTACACTAGCAGTACGTGGGGACCATGGCAGTGTCGAAAACAGAACCATTCATATCACCCACTCAAAAATCTTTCGTCCGCAAATTCAGACTCATCCGTGGGACACAGCTGCTCGTGTCGGTGCTCCCTTGGCACTAAATGCAATTATATCATTGCCTGTAATTCTGGTTTATTCTTTCCACCAGTGGTTCAAAATCAAATTCCAACAGAACCCTAGAGCAGCAAGTGAAGGGTAATGAAACGAGAAGGTAGGCACTGCTTGGAACCAAGTTGCTGAAAAACTAAAATCGCTATGATGAGGGTATTACATATAGAGGCCCATCTTTGATCCTATGCTTGGGGATCCATTTAATGATACATGGGAGGTCAATTGCTACGGATGGTGTGCGGTGTGTGTTTTGCTGTCTGACTCTCACCTGAAGAAGTTTGGAAGCGTGTACGACTTTTCTCTGCACACACCACACGAACATAGATAGCCAGGCAACAAGTAAAGTTTCTACTTTTTTCTTTTTGCTGCGTGAACCATCAGATCAAAACAAGTACATAATATATAAGAAGCATGAACATACACAGCATAAAGTTCTCGCCACCACCAAAGGACACACAACGATACTAGATACTATACTGTCACAACAACATATTTCTTTTTACACAGCAGGCCAGGCTGGCACCCATAGCAGTGTCATCACTGACAGTCTATGCACCTGGCCGCGTCCGACCTTAGTCACACAGTTCTCACACAGGTCAAAGTCACTCATGAAAGCAGTTCGTGGACCCCACCCAGGTAATCCCACTCAACAGAAGGACACACGTCGACTCGACGGAAAACAAAGCCACTCACAGAAGTAGTTCGTGGAGTCCTTCCCGGAACTCCCACACACCAGAAGCGCACAAGTCGTCATCCCGACGAACTCTGAAGCCCTGCTCGTTGCTGACCTCACGGACAGGTCTCGACACCATGGGTCCCCCCCCCGCTCCCCCCCCCCCCCCCCCCCCCCCCCCCCCCCCCCCCCCCCCCCCCACGGGGCAGAGACGGCGGCTGGGCTCGTGCTTAACCCCACACCCAGTTGGCAGCGCTCATACGATGTCTACTGACCCTCGGTCAGCCTCTCCATACCCCATCCACGGGGTAGAGATAGTGGCAGGGCATGGCACCCCACACCCGGATGGCAGTCAGTTCCAGGTCGGACACGGGGCTTCACCGACACCTGGGGGAACAGACTGCCAGCGAGGACCTTCCTTTAAGTCTCCCTCGGGCTCTTGGATCAAGCTGCTCGGCCGGTAGCTCTGTGGAGACTGAAGGGAAATCTTCGCTCACCTGACTTACGCAAAATGCAGGTGAGTAGTTGTCAGGTAAACAGGCCAGCCAGTTTTACAGGTTTACCTGTTTCGATCAAACGTGTCCCCAAAATTTGGGACCAGACGAAATATGGTCCGTCACATCAATAGATGTCGACAGTCAGTGGTCAGTTCAGCTGTTTAACACTCCAAGCGCTGTCAGTTACATCAGTGCTGACAGCAGCCGAGAATTACGCAGAGCAGCGTTTACTTTTATATCCCTTTTTGAACCGTTGGTGGAAAGAATACCACAAAATTATAGACTACAGTATATCTCCATTGACGCCAAGCGAACACAGACACAATCAGCCCTGTCTCCATAATGGGTCCGAATCAGCGGACGAAAGGCCTCAGAACAGACAATACGAATGGTTCCGTCTTCAAGATGGGTTACAATAGTCATCTGCTTCAGACTCACCAGGGTGACATCACTAATTGTGTCTATGTTCCCTTGGCATCAAGTGGAACTATACTACAGTCTATAATTCTGCGGCATTCTCACCACCAAGGGTTCAAAACACAAACTCTAATAGCACTCCACAGCAGCCAGGGAAAGGTAGAAAAGTAAAACGAAAAGAGAACGTGGAAAGAAAAATAAATTGCTGAAAAACTAAAATCATTAAGTAAACAGTATCAAATGTAGAGGGAAATCTTTGAGCCTATGCTTGAGGATCCATTTCAGGACGCGAGGGAGGTCAAAAGGTGTCAACATTCAAAGTGGTCAGCTCTTTTGTATGATGACCCAGGCACTGTCGGTCATATAAATGCCGACAGCAGCTAACAATCGTGAAGAACAACCTTTACTTGGATCTCCTACGAGATGTGATCTCCCACTGATGGACAAAACAATATGTTAAACAACTTAGTAGTGGGGGAAAACAGTGCACGCCAACAACGAAACGGGGAAAAAAGGAAGGAAGGGAGAGGGAAGTGGGGGGGGGGGGGGGGGGAGAAAACGGAAAGGAAACATCATGGAGACAGATTATAAGTGTAAAATCCTTCAGTAGCGGCATATGGGAACCACTGTAACCCATCTTGAAGACAGAACCATTCATATCGCCTACACCGAGGTAAAGAAAGAAAGAAAGATAGATAGATAGATAGACAGATAAATAGACAACAGGAAATAGAAAGATAGCTTAGAGAGCAGATAGCTAGAGAGAGAGAGAGACAGACAGAGATAGATATAGATACAGATGAGGATATCAAAGTAAAGGCTGTTCTGCACAATTCTCAGCTGCAGTCAGCACCTTTGAGACTGACAGCGCTTGGGTTATCAAAACAGCTGAGCTGACCACTCTAGCTGTTGACACCTATTGACCTCCCTTGTGTCATCAATGGATGCCAAAGCATAGGCTCAAAGATTCCCTCTCCATTGAGTACTCTTTACATAAGACTTTAATTTTTCAGCAACTCAGTTGTATACAGCGCTTCTTTCTCGTTTTACTACCCTTCACTGGCCGCTTTAGGGTTCCGTTGGATTTCAGTTCTTAACCCCTGGTGGTAAGAATGCCATAGAGTTACAGACAGTGGTATAATTGCATTTAATGCCAGGGGAGCACCGACACGATCAGTTTGGCCCACGGATGAGTCTGAATTCGCGGACGAAAGACTTTTGAGTAGGTGATGCGAATGGCTGTGTTTTGAGTGGGTGATGCGAATGGTTTGTGTTTTGAGTGGGTGATGCGAATGGTTGTGTTTTGAGTGGGTGATGCGAATGGTTGTGTTTTGAGTGGGTGATGCGAATGGTTTGTGTTTTGAGTGGGTGATGCGAATGGTTTGTGTTTTGAGAGGGTGATGCGAATGGTTGTGTTTTGAGAGGGTGATGTGAATGGTTTGTGTTTTGAGTGGGTGATGCGAATGGTTGTGTTTTGAGTGGATGATGCGAATGGTATGTGTTTTGAGTGGGTGATGTGAATGGTTTGTGTTTTGAGTTGGTGATGTGAATGGTTGTGTTTTGAGTGGGTGATGCGAATGGTTTGTGTTTTGAGTGGGTGATGTGAATGGTTGTGTTTTGAGTGGGTGATGCGAATGGTTGTGTTTTGAGTGGGTGATGTGAATGGTTGTGTTTTGAGTGGGTGATGTGAATGGTTTGTGTTTTGAGTGGGTGATGTGAATGGTTGTGTTTTGGGTGGGGGATGTAAATGGTTGTGTTTTCGAGACTGCGATAATTCCCACATACCACTATTGAAGGATGCTGTATTCCTTATGCATTTTTCATCTTTGTCTCACAAACTCCCATCCATCTCTCTTTTCAACAACAAAAAATCTTTCTAATTCATTATTGCAACGACGAAGGAATGATTACCCTGCATTTGTTTTCCTCCAATACAAAATTCTCTCTCTCTCTCTCTCTCTCTCTCTCTCTCTCTCTCTCTCTCTCTCTCTCTCTCTGTATGTATATATATATATATATATATATATATACATATATAAAATAAACTAATAAATTCCAAGGGTAATAACTGAGCACCATTCCAGCAACTGAGCACCATTCCACATACTGTTAGGCAGAATCATATACCACTGCAGATATGAATGCTTATCTCCCCTTATATTTTCAATCTAAGACACTAAGACATAAGAGCAAGCTTTGTTTATAATTATATATATATAAACGCACATAAAATGAAGATAGAAAACAACAGACTCATAAATTTTTTCCCAATGTTTCGACCTCAGGTCTTCCTCAGGGGACTCTCTCTCTCTCTCTCTCTCTCTCTCTCTCTCTCTCTATATATATATATATATATATATAATGCTGAACAATAAAGTAGTGAGGGAAAACAAGTGTAGGTTAACAATTCTTCCATCATTATAGTAATGACTTGGCACAGATTTGAAATGTTTAAAAAAAAAGGGAAAATGTATGTTATGAAAATGGAAACCCTTCACTAGCTGCATGAGGGAACCATTGCAATCCCTCTTGAAGGCAGATCTATATGTATCGCCTGCTCCTAGGCCTTTCGTCCGCTGGATCGGAACTCATCAGGGAGACACGGCTGATTGTGTCTGTGCTCTTGGCGTCAAATAGAGACACACCACAGTCCGTATT
>CM065717.1:6744452-6751952 GCA_033310375.1 Conus canariensis
CCAAGTGCAAGTGACAACCTTTTTCTTGGCGTTGTTTGCTTTGCTGCGCTTGTTTGTGTTTTGTATTTTGTGTCTCATACTCCTATTATTTTGGTTTGAATGAGTCCAATCCAGTGAATAAAGAAATGATGTGAGCTGACCACGTGACTGCAGGTGTGTCAGAGTTCAACAAGGTCAGCATGTTTCTGAGCACGGTGATTGCAGTGGAGCGTTGTTTGTGCGTGGTCAGCCCACTGCGTGCACAGCGCTTGCACAGCACGCGCACTCTGGCTTTCGTCATCATCTCTGTGTCCGTCGTACTTCTGACCGGTATGATGGTCATCGTTGCTCCCAAGCACACTGAGGCTTGTGTGTTTGACCCACAGACCAACAAGACGTCATTCATCTTTTACGTCACAGAGTATGATGACGTCACTTTATTTCTTTGTTCTTTCTCCTTTTTTTTTCAGACTCTGTGTGTGTGTGTGTGTGTGTGTGTGTGTGTGTGTGTGTGTGTGTGTGTGTTCACATATGCGAGCTCTCGTGTTTCTGTACGTGTGTGCGTGCATGCGTTCATATGCGCATGAAGGCGCATGCGCGCGCGCACGTGTGTGTGTGTGTGCGCGTGCGTGTGCGCGTGTGTATGTGTGACAGACAGAAAGAAAGACAGACATAGAGACAGACAGAGAGACAGACAGAGAGACATACAGAGAGAGAGAGAGAGAGAGAGAGAGAGAGAGAGAGAGAGAGAGAGAGACTCAAGACTCAAGACTCAAGACTCAAATAGTTTATTCATAAAGGCCTTAGCCCCTTAGAATGGGGATATACATTATGATTCATGTCGCAAATTGACACTGACTTGATCATGTTACATAAACACTTCGCCTCTGGAATGCTTTATATAGATAAATAGCCAACTGTTTAACAGTACTCTCATTTGATGATGACATTAACAAAACTAATTTAAAGAAACAAGGATTCTTGAAATATTTTTGTGGTAGGAATAGGTCTCTGAGGTCTTGTAATACTGGACAAGTTAATACAAAATGGATTTCATCTTCTTTCGAATTTCGACACAATGGACAAATCAGACTTCTATCACATGACTGCCTGTAACGAAAATAATGAGAAGCAATATCAGACACACCAAATCTGAACTTAGTCATGATACGTTTTATATGTTTGTCTATTTTCATTGACATATAAACAGGTATACAGTGTAAATGACTAAAAGCTCTATAAAACTCAAATCTGGTACTGTTCTGCACATGTGAATTCCAGTTTTGCCAACTACAATCAATTAATCTTTCTCGGAATACCCGAATAAAAACATTCATATCACCAACACCTTGGTTCATCCATACAAAACCGAAACCATACGCATACAATTTCATCCGCACATTTGTCACCCAGTTTTTCTTTCCTCTATTATCCAAGTCTAACAACATTCTATACGCTTTGAGTGGCAATCTGTGATCCTCCATCTGAACAATTTTTAACCAATATCGAACACATTTCACAACAGAATTCAAATACATGGGATATCTAGACGTTTCACCATATACCAAATCATTCGGCGTTTGCAACGATACCCCCAGAAACTTCTTTAGAGCAAAAAGATGGATTTTTTCACAGTGCACAGCAGCAGCATCAAGGCCCCATATTTCAGCCCCGTACTGTATCACAGGTTGAATTTGGCAATCAAATAGTTTCAAAAACAAAGTAAGGGAATCGTTATTTAGCAATGACAGTTTTTTCATAAGACACAATAATGCACTTTTTGCCCTACTAGCTAAATCCTTGCAAGCAAAGGCAAAACTCAAACGCGTGGAGAAGTAGATACCAAGATATTTATATACATTAACAACAGGCATTAAGGATCCATTGTATGTCCATCTTTCTCTCGCCGCAAGATATCCTCCCTTCCTAAATACAATTATATTGCTTTTTGCCATGTTGACTTTTAACTGTAATGAAGCAGCAACTCCTTGTAAAATATTTAACTGAGTCTGTAATCCAATCACTGTTTCTGATAACAAGACCACGTCATCAGCCAAGAGGAGAATGAAAATCTCTAGAACATCATTTATAAAATTTGCACCGTGCCTTCCACGTTGTGTGATTTCCTGAGTCAGTTCATTAATAAATAAGGAAAACAAAACAGGGCTGCAAACATCACCCTGTTTCACACCAGATGTACATTTAATGTAGTCCGTTAACGCTGCACCAGATCGCACTCTTGCCTTTACACATTCATACATACTTAAAACACATTTATAAAGTTTCCCATGAATACCGTTTTTCAACAGTACAGGCCATAATAACGTCCTGTTAACTGAATCAAAAGCCTTCTCAAAATCAATAAAGGCAACATATAATTTACGATTTAAACAAAACTGTTTTTGGATAAATGCCATCAGTGTGAACATATGATCAACAGTAGAGTAGTTTTTCTTAAACCCGGCCTGGTATTCTCCTGTGATATTATTTTCTTCTACCCACTCCTGTAATCGCCTGTTAATAATAGCACTGTACAATTTACTGCAGACATTACACAAAGATATACCTCTATAGTTATTTGGATCATTTGCATCTCCTTTTTTTATACAATGGAATAACAATGGATTCTGACCAAGACTTAGGATATATCCCTTGATCAAACAAGGAATTAAAGAATGTAACCAAAAAATCTAGAAATAAGTTTGATTCGCATGCAGTTTTTATTATTTCACCTATAATTTCGTCTGGGCCAGCAGCTTTCCGATGTTTTAACTTTCTGAGAACTACTAAAACTTCTTCTTTAGAAATGGGACGGTTTAGATTGTCATCACCATATTCAGAGTCATTTACATAAAATTAATTAACCAGGCCATCACTAGAGTCAGCGTTTCCTTCGAGCAAATCCCTAAAATGATGAAACCATGTTTCAATACTTATATCATTTAAGGGTTGTCTTCTTTTTCCTGAAATTTTGTGAACACAATCCCAAAAACCCTTCTGACTGTTTACAGATTGGAGTAGTTCTGTCAACAAAGCATCGTTATATTGTTTTTCCTTTCTCTTTAACAGATGTTTATATTCTCGCCTTGCTTTGCAGTAAGACTCACGAGACGGCTGGGATAAGGAGCGTCGAAATCTATTTAATAAATCACGAACATTTCTTTTACTAACTAGGCATTCCGTATCATACCAGTCATCTTCTTTTGAATATTTTCCAACACTAATCTCTTTCTTCATACATTCTGCAGCCTCTTTCACACAACTATTGAAAACGTTTAGTGCTTCCTCGATGTTAATATCAACCAGCCTTACAGCTTCTTGCATACGCACTTGCATTTCGTTAGAAAGAATTACATTTTTAAACAAATCAACATGATCTTCATTCCATACAAATTTTTCAACTGTAAAGCGCCTATGGTTAATTTGAGAAGAGTCGTAGTTATGACACAGGCTAGTGATATTAAATTCTAAAGGCATGTGGTCTGATTCAATTTTCTCAGACACATACAACTCGCAACTACCTAAAATAACGGAGAACAAATCAAAGGACATCAAAAAATAATCATTCACACTGCTGCCGCTGTCAGATATGTATGTGTAGCGACCTTCAAGATCGCCCTTACACACACCATTTAGAATACACAGTTTTAAAGCAGTACACATATTGAGTAGTAATTTTCCATAATTATTCAAAACAGAATCCTCAGAACTTCGAACAGGCAATGGTTCACTTTTATACTGATTATCATATCCAGACCCATTTTCCTCAAAAACACAAGAAAAATTCGACACTCTGCTATTCACGTCACCACTCACTATTACAAAAACGTCATCTTTAAACAAAAGTAAACAATCACACAAAAATTCTTCCAGCAAAGAAACTCCATTTTCCCTATCAAAATACGAATAATACGGCGAGCCCTCCGGAGGAATATACGCACACACATACATGACATGTTTTATTGTGCCAAACAAGGACTTATCAATGATAAAAGCAAAGAACAAATCCGATACCACATCGACTGCTTTCAAATAAGGACAGAGTTCATTTTTCACGAGGCATACCAGTCCACCGGAACGCCTGCCACGTGCAGTGAACTTTAATGCTGGCTTACAGTAAACCGTGTAGCCAGAGAACACAGGCGATTGAAAAAATTCAACAAACGTTTCGACAAAACATACAAAGTCAAAACCAGAAACATAAGAAATAAAATCGTTACTACACATTTTGGTAAGCAATCCGTTAATATTCCAATGAAGAAATGAAAATTTTCTTATTTTATTACAAACATCAGAATTATACGATTTTTCATTTTCAATGAACATGGTCATAAATTGTACATCTGTGGAAGACACATCAACATCTGTGTTATTTGCACACCCAGCTAGCAGCGGTATTTCTGAGTTCTCCTCACAATGCACAACCTGACGGTCAATTTCATGTGACTGAGATTTACAGCACACGGTGGACACAACCGGTGTTGGCTTGCTGTTGGTTCCCTTTACTAACACGGACACATCACTAGGCACATTTGTGGACCGGCCGAGTCCCTATCTTATTTCCACCAGTCTGGAGAGAGAGAGAGAGAGAGAGAGAGAGAGAGAGAGAGAGAGAGAGAGAGAGAGAAAAGAGAGCATGGGTTGGAGAGGCAGATGAATGCACAGAAATGTACAGTAAGACAGAAGAAGGGTTGGAGAGAGAGAGAGAGAGAGAGAGAGAGAGAGAGAGAGAGAGAGAGAGAGAGAGAGAGAGAGAGAGCGAGCAAGAGAGAGAGAGAGAGAGAGAGTCAAGTCATCAGTGTTGTAAATCACAGATTCTACATGGAAAACCAGGAGATAGTTGACCTGTTTGACATCTTTGTATACTCCACCGCCCTGCCAGCTCTTTGTTTCGTTGTCATCGTCGTCACCACCATCATCACGGCCGTCAAGCTGCAGTCAGCTGTCCAATGGAGACAGCAATCCGCCTCTGCCGTTCGACAGCCACCCACAGGAAGTTCCACACATCAGATGGTGGCAGTGACCCGGATGTTGATTGGGACTTCCGTCTTGTTGATCGTGTGCTTATCTCCCATTTTGATGGTGCAGATGGCCATGTTCTTGTTCCCACAGCTGAAAAGGGGTGGCCCCTATCACAACGTGGTGGACGTCATTTTTACCATTGTAAATTTATTCCGATGTATTAATTCCTCCTTCAATTTCTTCATCTACTACCAGATGGGGTCTCGTTTTCGCCAGACTCTTAAGGAGTTGCTGATATGTGGGTTAGCGGGAAAGCACAACAAAAATCAATTCGCTAAAAAGCAAAAAAAAAAAGTGAAGTTTTCACTTAGGCAGATAAAAAGTGTTGAACATGTTTTGTAGTGGGTTCGTCTCTATTGAAAAAAACCCACAAAAACATTGCAGGTATGTAGATGCAGATGATATGACAGACTCAGTGTATGATGTGAATTATCTCTATGTTGGATTAAGAGAAATTCCAAATGGTGGAACTGAACAAAATTATCTATGCCCATAGTCGCTAGAATATCAATCTACATTCCCCTTCGATGGCTTTCGCCCAAAAACACGTTCAAACTAGTCCAGTGTGGCCTTGGAAAACATCTACCGATGGGAGAGAAAGAAAGAATGATCGATGTCACAATTTGTTTTAATCAACTTTTCTGTACACAATTCTTTTTTATTCTACAAATGGTACTTATGTTCACACATATAGCAAAAGTACAGAATATTTTTCTTCGAAAACGCACCCTTAGAAATAATTCAAGTGCGTGCTCTCTCTCTCTCTCTCTCTCTCTCTCTCTCTCTCTCTCTCTCTCTCTCTCTCTCTCTCTCTCTCTCTCTCAAATTGTGAAAGGTATTAGTAGTTCGTTCGATTAACAGATAAAAAATGAAACCACAGCATCAGCAGCAGCAGAAGCAGACGAGGAGCAGAGGCAGCAGAGGCAGCAACAACAACAAAAGTGACAACTACTACCTCTACTGCTACCACCACCACCACCACCACAGCACCACCACCACTACTACTACTGCTACTACTACTACTACTACTACTACTACTACTACTACTACTACTACGACGACGACGACGACGACGACGACGACGACGACGACGACGACGACGACGACGACAACGATGATAACGACGACGACGACGCATACAGGTATTGACGGGCGCATGTATGTACAAATGCACACACACACGCACACACACACACGCACACACACACACACACACACACACACACACACACACACACACACACACACACACACACACACACACACACTACAAGTATGTTCTGGCCGCCTCAGAGCGATGGGGACAATGCTAATGACATTGAGCAAAGCCCAGCAGTCAGTTTTGTCAGGAGTGCACAGTCACAATCTGTTCGTGCTATCCACAATGCAATCAGTCCAAAACATCTGCTGTGGGACAAACTTCGGAGCACTATTGAAACTGTTCTTCGTGCCGCTGTTGTATTCTGCAACTATTACTGGGGAGATATGAAACTAGGACAATCCCTCTTTGCTCCCATACACTGGTAGTAACACGACCAGAACTTGAAAGCTGCGTACGGCACTGTTTATGCTGCCTTAAATGCAGGCACAGAGACATACAGAGCAAACAGGTAAACAACTTTTAAATCACATGTTCCAAGTTTGTTCATATACTCTGTGCCTGACTCGTGCACACAGCTGGGATAGGTAAAAAAAAATGGAAAAGTACAAATTCAACATCTGTTCAAGACTGACTAACATTTTCATCCTGAATATTGTCAAACAGATCACATAGTAGTTGATATAAACCCAAGTAATCTCATCTTATTTGAGATAAAACAAATGTTATAAGGAATTTAAAGTAAATAATAATAATAATAATGAATACTTACATAGCGCCTATTCTCGGCTAGAGACCAAGCTCTAAGCGCTTTACAATCAACACTCGCTTACACAACGGGCTGCCTACCTGGGTAGTGCCGACTGAAGAGCTGCCAGCTGGCGCTTCATTCAGTCGTTTCCCGTGTCATCCAGTCAATATCGTTCACTCAGTTTCTTTACTTCCTTCATTCTTTCCATTTCTTACGCAGGGTGCATGCTGTGTGTAACGTGTCATCCATACCAACGGCCAAACTGGCCTACTCTTCCGAAAGTTGGTGATGGGATTTTACGTGTGTGCAAGATATTATGCGTGCGTTCACACACGGAACCTCGGTTTATAGTCTCATTCGAAGGACTGTATGGGAAATGGAGTCAGAACTAATGTTAACTCCGAGGGAAAAACCCCCCTGTACCGAAACGCCCCGGCGGAGATTCGAACCCGCAACCCCAGGATCACCAAAATTACGAGTCAGGCGCTCTACCAACTGAGCTATTCCGCCACATGACAAGGACAAACAAATTACAAGACAAAACACGACGCGTTTCGACCTCTTAGGTCTTCTTCAGGCAAGATAAACAACAATCAGGACAATGAAAACGAAGAACGAGCAATCACTTATCTTCTCAAATTCGGCGCAA
>CM065717.1:6756952-6771952 GCA_033310375.1 Conus canariensis
AGAAATGGAAATCATTTTCCACACAAAGAAAACTTTACTGCACAATAAAAATGAAACCTGGATTAAGAACACAAGCAGGAATTCAACTTTCGATGTCACAATGGGATCATACGATGGTGCCGAGACTTGCGAGCTTGTCGGACTATTCATGTTATCCAATATTCAAAAAAAACTTGGAAAACAAACTGGACTGTACAGGGATGACGGCCTTGCCGCTCTGAATGACAACCCTAGAAATATTGAAAATAAGAAAAAAGAATTGTGTAAAATTTTCCACAACCAAAACTTAAAAATCACAATAGAAGCAAACAAAAAGATAGTGAACTATTTAGACATAACGTTAGACCTCAACCAACACACATATAAACCATACAAGAAACCAAATGACACGCCTGTTTATGTAAACATCAAAAGCAATCGCCCACCCTCCATACTGAAAACAATACCCAAAAGCATAAATAAGACTATCCAATTTGTCATGTAACGAAACAGTATTCAACAACGCTACAGCTGAATACCAAGAGGCGTTACATACAAGTGGCTACAATTACAAACTAAGATACGATCCAGACAATGATACAAAAAGATGCAGAAAGAACAGGAAAAGGAATATCATATGGTACAATCCCCCATATGATGCAAGAGTTAAAACAAATGTAGGGAAAGAATTCTTTAAAATCTTGAAATCATCTTTCCCAAAAGACCATAAATTATTTAAGATATTCAACAAAAACAACATCAAATTATCATATTCATGTATGCCGAACCTTAAAAATGCCATCGATTCAGCAAACAAAATGAAAAGCAGCACAGAAAAAAAGGAGGGTAACGAAAGGAAATCTTGTAACTGTACCAAAAAAGAACAGTGCCCCCTAAGCAACAAATGCCTTTATAACAACATTGTGTACCAAGCCACTGTAACATCAGAGAACGCAAAAGAAACATATGTAGGTATCACGGAAAACCAATTCAAAACTAGATATGCAAACCATAAACAATCATTCAACAAAGAAAGATACAAAAACCAAACAGAATTGAGTAAATACATTTGGAAACTTAAAGAAAAAAACATAGACTACAACATATCTTGGAAAATTTTAAAAAGAGCAGCATCATACAACATTTCAAAAAAATGCAATCTATGCCTAACAGAGAAATACATTATACTATGTAAACCACAGTTGGCAACTCTAAATGTTAGAACAGAAATGGTTAACAATTGCAGACACAGATGGAAGTTCCTATCAGCGAAAAAAACCAACACCTGAGAAACACATGTAGCACGGGAAAAAAACAACAGCAAACCAGCTAGCTATATATATACGTGGCACTGGCAACACAAGCTCATCACATCCTGACGACCGCACAGCGTGAAACAAATTTGTAGATGTTTTTAGAAGCTTGATTTTAACTTGCTTTTAATATAACAAATATATATATATATATATATATATATATATATATATATACGTAAACCGGACACACACTACACAGATGCACAATAACGTTGACTAACACATGTACGCGCATATATTCACATACGCATACGCACGCACGCATGTGCAAATCGTATAGATTACCATAATATTTGCAAATATGAGAATATTTATGACGGTGTGTATGTATGAATATATGAAACAGAAACGATATTAGAATTCCGATTGTTTATGTACATTATGTTGTTCCGGTACCGATTAAAAACAACAATGATACTGGGCACTCATTTGTTCTATCAGCATATGATGAAAGGTTTTACGCTATTTTATAAGTTATATTCGGTCTTAATTATTGTTTGAAGATCGTTCCTTATCGAGAAATGTCTTTTTCAAAGATTCAAAAAGGTACCAGCCAACTACATTACAATATTTCTCACTCGCAATTAAAAGGGTCATTGTAAACGCTGATGGTCGCGCGAAAAATTTGCGAGGTAAATATTTTTCTCTGATGTCGCAATAATTTGGACACACAAGTAAAAAGTGAAGTTCAGATTCTGGAACATCTTTACAAAACGGGCAAAACGTTGTGTCAGGTGACCGGGTAGTATAACGATATTTATGACTCTTCAATGGTGACACACCTAGTCTGAAACGTAAGAGCACTTTTCTAACAGCAATGTTCTTGATGTTAAACACAGATTGCGGAAGACTAGGAACTGACTTGAAAGAGGTATAAAAAGAGAATCGTTCTCCTAAAACGTCACCATTCCAGTTCTGCAGGAAACAATCTATTAATCTCTGTTTGAATTCAGACAGAAAAACATTAATATGAGATACTCCTTGATTTTCCCAAACGTGACCAAATCTATAGCGGTACAATTGAAGCAAACATTAGAAACCCAGTTATTCTTGTCTTTACAATGAAGATTATTTAACATTTTATAAGCCCTGTAAGGGAGTCGACCTTCAGGCATTGTTATTAATTTAAGCCAAAATTTTATACATTTGGTTTAGTACACATGTAAAGAGGATACCTCCCAGTTTCAGCATAAATCAGGGCATTAGGCGTCCTGATACTGACGTTCAGGAATCTTTTAAGCGCAAACATATGCACCCTTTCAATAATGGTATTATCCGCCGTAAGACCCCATACTTCAGAAGCGTAAGTGAGCATTGGTTGGATCTGACAGTCAAATAACTTAAAAAATAATGAAGGAGACTGGTCACCAACTGTCCACAGCAATTTTAAAATGCAAAGAACACCCTTCTTAGCTTTAAGAGCCATGTCTTCCAAAGCGTATGAAAATGTCAGGCCAGTAGAAAAAATAACACCAAGGTATTTTTGGGGGCCGGAATAGCTCAGTTGGTAGAGCGCCGGACTTGTGATCCTGGGGTCGCAGGTTCGAATCTCCGCCGGGCCGTTTCGGTACAGGGGGATTTTTCCCTCGGAGTTAACATTGGTTCTGACTCCATTTCCCATACAGTCCTTCGAATGAGACTATAAACCGAGGTTCCGTGTGTGAACGCACGCATAACATCTTGCACACACGTAAAATCCCATCACCAACTTTCGGAAGAGAAGGCCAGTTTGGCCGTTGGTATGGATGACACGTTACACATAGCATGCACCCTGCGTGAGAAATGGAAAGAATGAAGGAAGTAAGGAAATTGAGTGAACGATGTTGGACGACATTGACTGGATGACACGGGAAACGACTAAATGACGCGTCAGCTGGCAGCTCTTTAGTCGGCACTACCCAGGTAGGCAGCCCGTTGTGTAAACGAGTGTGGATTGTAAAGCGCTTAGAGCTTGGTCTCTAGCCGAGAATAGGCGCTATATAAGTATTCATTATTATTATTATTATTATTTATAGCTGTTGACAATCTCAATCTTTCTATCGCCGTAAAACCATTTTTCTTTTGATGAACTGTATCCACCATTTCTAAAAATAACTATTTTAGATTTGTCAAAGTTCACTTGAAGACCAAGTCTGCTAGCTGTATTTTTTAAAATATTCAGTTGTTGCTGAAGGCCAGTCACAGAATAAGACAAAAGAATTACATCGTCAGCGAAAAGAAGTATAAAGATTTCCAAAATTTTCAAAATGGAGTGAGTGACGGCGGAGAACGAAGCAAAATTTAGAAAGAGAGGGTGTTAGTTCAACTAACACCCTCTCTTTCTAGATTTCCAAAATGTCATCTGGTGACAACTTGATGCCATGTTTTCCTAAAGTGTGGACATCATTAGCCAATTCATTGATCAGAAAAGAGAACAGAATGGGACTACATATTTCACCTTGCTTTACTCCAAGAGCACATAAAAACGCGTCTGTCAAATCACTACCTACTCTTACACTAGCTTTCACAACACTGTACATGCTCTTGATTTCTCTGTACATTCTACCATTAATTCGTGTTTCTTAAGGACTGTCCACAAGTAATTTCTATCTGCTAAATCGAAGGCCTTTTTAAAGTCAATAAATGCGACATAAAGTTTACAATGGCTAAGAAGTTGCTTCTGTACTAAAGCTAAAAGAGTGAAAACATGGTCTATTGTACTGTAATTGCGACGAAATCCAGCCTGCGGTTCATGTATAATATTGTTGTCCTCTGCCCATGCAGTGAGACGTTTATTCAAAATGTAGCTGTAAATCTTACTACATATGTTTAACAAAGAAATGCCTCTGTAGTTGTCGGGGCAATCAATATCCCCTTTTTATGCAAAGGATGGATTACAGATTCTGTCCATTCATCTGGAAAAACTCCCGATTCAAAAAGTTTGTTTAGGTATTTAACAAGGAATGGTGCTACGTACGAACTAGAATAGTTGTAAAATTCGTTTATCAAACCATCTGGTCCAGGAGCTTTGTTATTTTTCTAAGCTCTAAGGGCGACAAGTATTTCGTCTTTTGTAATATCACAATCTAGATTTTCAATCACTACAGAACCATCATCATTTATATCCACGTCCACGTGGTTTTCCTCCAAATTGTGATTATGGACACTGGAAGAAAACAAATCCCTAAAGTGCTTATACCACAAATCTGGAGTAATGCTACTTTGTGTGAATTTTTTCTTCGTTAAAGATCTGACCGTTTTCCAAAAAATGCTTGGTTCTTTAGAACTTGAGTGAAGTGCGTTAAGAACTTTTTCTTTGTGTTTTTCTTTTTTCTCTGCAAGAACATGCTTATATTCTTTCCTTTTATTTATATATTGTATTCTCTCTTCCTCAGCCTTTTCTGACGACTTTTGAGATGTTTTGAACTTCCGTAGAGTTTGTCTCAGAAAACGACGTTTGATTCAGCATTCGCTATCAAACCATGCATTATTATTTTTGTCGCCCAACGTGATCTGTTTTTGCATAACTGAGCCTGCTTTATGTATAGCTTCATTAAATTTTATCAAGGCATCATTGATATTGATGTCAATCAAGCCGAATGCGCTTGCCATCAGTGACAATACTTCTTCTGAATAAAACTTTGATTTAAACTCGGAACTTTTCTCAGCATTCCAAATGTATTTTACTATTGTTTGTTAAAACTCGGAGCAGTTTCATTTGGTGGATATAATTTAAGTTTCAACTCAATAGGCATATGTTTGGATTCCACTCTAGGAGAAACATAAATGCTGAGTCCAAGGTCCAGGATACATCTAGACAGAATAAAATAGTCAATGATGCTTGCTCCATTGTGAGCTATGTAAGTAAAGTCCCCTTCTTCATCACCAGATAACAAACCATTCAATATTACTAAATTAAACTGGTCACAAACATCCAGTAAATATTTTCCGAACTGGTTAACAATGGAATCTTTACATGACCGTATATGGACAGAATCGTCAAAAGAAATGTCAGGATCGATGTCAAAAAAAGAACATCTCGCCCATTTTTTCCACCAGTTCTTGTGTTAAAGTCACCACATATCAAAACAGGAAGATGACCAGTAATTTCAAAGGTATCTAACAGACATTGTTCAAGCAAAGACACGCCATTGTAAATATCAGTTTCATTATAATACGTACTCTGGGATGGAGGCAAATATATACCAAGCAAAATACAGTCTGTCTTTAAACCTGTATGTCTTACACAACTTAAGTACGATATACAGTTATCAAACTCCACATGTATCAAAGATATCATATTTTTCAACCGTTTTCTTACAAGCATTGCAACACCACCAGATAGTCTTGCTGTAACAGAGCTTGTCAGTCTGACTGGAGGTGAAAGAAAAACGCTATAATCTGGGAAAAGAATATCTGGAAATTTTGCAGAGAAAATTTCAGAAAGGAAGACAAAATAAAACGTACGCAGGTATGACCTGATGCTTGGGTCATACAGACAAGTCAGTCCTTCTATATTGTATGTGACGAAAGACAGATAATTTTGGACATTACTTTTATGAACATGGGCACGGCCGAGTCCCTAGCTGTTGACAGTACAATTAACATCTTTATTTCTTGGAGTGCTTCTAAATGATTCTGTGAGTTGTTTTTGTCTGCATTTAACCTTGCTGCGTGTTTGAGGGCCAACAACTGGCGTTTGTTTGAGTTCATTCTCAATGGCAAGAAAGGACTCTGACTGTGTGATTCTCTCAGTGTTAACTGATAGATTATCCTGACTGTCATTGTTATTGTGCACACTGCTCTGTGGGAGCCAGAATTCACTTGTTTTGTCACATGGTTCTCCTTCCAAAGTGAATCTCTGTTTAACAAATGTCTGACTTTCGGCATCGAACAGGCTGATGTCAGCGGGATGGTCAGGACCGGAGGAAGCATGTGCAGACTGGGGCAAGACAGGTGACAGTTCATGATTCAGAAAGCCAGAAACATCTTGACTGGTGCTGTCCTGATGACACTGGGGGACTGCATCGTTCACCACAGATGGACCGGTTGATTCACGAGCGGGGTGGCCAGTAAGAATCTTGACGTCAGTCAGGAAAGCCGGAACCTCAATTCTCTCACTGGGAGGGGACAGAATTTCACAGGATCTGTCCAGTCTGTTGCTTTCTGGATCAGCTTCCCTCCCGACAAGACCATCATCACAGACTGTCCCCGGAGTTCCTGCAGACTGCATCAGCTGTTCATGACTAGGCGGTGGTTGTTGCTTTGAAAGTGACGGATATTCTGCCATGTCGGAGATGGGGGGTGGAGAAGACGAAGGTCTGGAACACCGTTCATTGGATGTCCGTTCAGCATAGCGTCTTTCTCTGGGCATTTCCCTGGGAGGGGACGCCGGCTTGGTGTTGTGGGCCGATCTCTGATGGCCTGGTCCACCAGGACGACGACTTCTGAACTGCAGACGTCCATTGGGGAAGTATGCATGTCTCCCATTCTGCATATGTTGCTGTATTGCTCTGTGTTGTCGGGTGGTCAGGTCAGAGGCAATACGGACACCAAGTTCATCTGCCATCTGTTTTCTTTTTTCTTTGTCTTCCAGAAGCATGAGTTTGTTGGGGAAAGTGTGGAGACGTACCAGCAGAACACGTGGACGGTTTTGATTGTGTTGCCTCTGGCCAAGTCGGTAGGCACACTCTATGTCAGCAACAGTCCATGTTTTGTTTGTATAAAACCTATTCAAAAGCTTGACGGCTTTTTCGCGGCATGTCTTTTTGTCTTCATGAGAGCTCTCGTAGACATTGAAGAAACGGACATTGTTGCTTTTGGAGTGGGCCTCAAGTTTTTCCACTTCTTCACTCAGACTGTTTGATGTGTCAGAACAGTGCCTTTGCTCGTTATAGAGTTGCTGGTTTTCTTGTTCCAGCTGTTTACATTTGCTGTATATCCAGTCAACATCTGCCTTAAGCTGGTTGTTCTCGGTCGTTAAAGTTTTACAGCATTCCCTCAGATTGTCAATCACTTTCGTAAGAGCTAACTGTGTCTGGTTCACCTCCTGTAGTTGCCTCTTCATGTTGTCCGCCAAGAAGTCCATTGAATTGCTGAGGTGGTTCACAATGCTTTGCATCCATCGCATGTCAGGTTGAAAAGGGAGCAGGGAACCCGCAGGAACAGGAGGGAAAGAGTGAGGAGGGGGAGCGGACGAATGGTAGGGTTGAGTCATTGGGGTAAAATATCGAGCAGAGTTTGGTGGGGGGTGAACATGTACTGCCGTTGTGTGATCAGTGTACTCGTTCCCCTCAGCACTCGTAGCTGGTCCAGGATTTGATTCAATGTCGCCACATTGCAAGAGAATTCCAGTCAAGACAACTATGAAGCAAATGGCAAGAGTTCCATTAGGACCCCTCTTTGTCTCGTAGGACACGCTCACTCTAGTTTGATACGACAATGGGACTTGTTTCCTCACTGTGAACCTGAGACTGATGGCTAGCATCTGTAGCCAGTAGAGTCGAGAGAAACACTTGGTTGAAGAAAGATCGGAGGGGGCGGTCCGGTAATCGTCCTGAGTGACAGACGACATGACCGATTTCTGATCACTGTCGATGAAAGAACACGACACTGTCAAAACGGTGAAAAAGAGACAAGCAGTCCGAACAAAATTCAGTGGCCAGCACAGTTTGATCTTGCGAACCCGCGCACGCACAATGGCCTCGGACCTTTTCTGCATGAAAACTTGAAAACACCAGTAAAACTGGCCACAAACACTTCTATGTACTAAATTAGACACCGGCATGATCAGTCCGTCTCCACAAATTGATTGGCACTAAATGTATCCTGATTAGCACTGATTCGAAAGTGTTAATTAACAAAATATGCCGCATGAGCTATTGACACGACTTCACAGCTTCATGATATCAGCTCACCTTCCAGAGAGAGAGAGAGAGAGAGAGAGAGAGAGAGAGAGAGTATGGCAGGAACAGAAACTTACCGGAAAGATACTGAGCAAGAATGTTATCTAGTCTCCAGTATATCCCCAAAACGTCATTGACAGTAACACTATCTTCATGGCTTGCTGCACAGACAGTGAATGACAGTTTCACAATCATTGAGAAACATTGAGCAGTATGACTCGCAGCTCCCTAGCAGCAACTAGCTGGTCAGGTGACAGTTCAGACATGTTGCACGTGCCTGTGACTCCAGCCTCACCTCACAGCAGGCCGACGGTGCCACTTGTCCCTGAGGCTGGAGCTGTCCAGCAGTGTCTGGTGCTGCAACAGAAGCTGGACACAGACAATGCCACCGAGGACATCATCTCCGGACAGGCAGGTTCTTGTGCAGACATCTGTGTGTCCTGCTTGTTTCAGAGTGAGGTGACTGCTGCCGGAGACTGCAACAAATCTTAAAAGGAATCTAAAGTACATCCGCCAGTTAGCATGGACAAACAGATCACAAGACAAAACACGACACTTTTTGACCTCTTAGGTCTTCTTCAGGCAAGATAAACAACATTCAGGACAATGGAAACGCTTTCTTGTTTTCATTCAACGCCTGCCTTGCCGAATTTGAGAGGATAAATAATCGTTGGTTTATCATTTTCGTTGTCCTGAATGCTGTTTATCTTGCCTGAAGAAGACCCAAGAGGTAGAAACGCGTCGCGTTTTGTCTTGTAACTTGTTTGTCCATGTTAATGGGTGGATTTACTTTAAATTCCTTATAAAATTTTCATCCTGCATTTTTTGCTCAATTGTCTTGCTCAATTCAAATATTTGTTTCAGTAGTTTCTTTCAACAATTTTCTCTATGCTTCTTTTTATTAGTTTATTTAGTGATTTTAGGGAATAGAGGGGTGTGAGTGGATGATGTTTTATTTTTTGTGTTTGTTGTTGTTGTTGTTATTGTTGTTGTTATTGTTAATGTTGTTGTTGTTGTTGCTTTTTCGTTTTTCCCCTAAAATGTTTTTTTAAGGAGTTACATATTATATTAGGTGTATTTGTAGTTCCTGTTCTTAGCTTAACTAATTCCTTAGTACAAAATGACGTGTGATATTGCGAACAGAACCTTCCTGTAAGTGCATTCTAAAATGATAGCAACAAAATAATTATTCAGAGTGAACTTTGCAGGGTAATACAAGGCCACAAAATGTTGGGATCAAACACTATCCCCAATATATCAGCGATCAAGTTGAACTTTTTCTTGTAATTATTTCATACAAAAGGTAATCCCACCTGGATAGAGAAACTGTCGGATGAAGAAATACATATCCAAAATTCACAGTTTGATTTCTTCTTTTGAAATACCCCATTAAAATGTACTTCTCCTCTGTTCTTTGCTTTTGTTTGTGTATCGAATATCCAGCAACAGGAGCCGAGATTGAAGGGGGGGGGGGGGGGGGGGGCACGGATGAAATGAGCTGGGCTGAATATGTGGAGCATAAAAGCGGTCCTAATTTACGCTTTTCTCTTCAGCAATGCAGCGTGTCCTGTGTCTTGGGGGCAGAGTCTACTAACGGTATGCGTACAACTTACAGTCAGTGAAAACAATGTCAACATGATCATTGACTTTCAAATATAATCTCATGTAATGGGTTTGCCTATTCATAGTTTTAACGGATGATTTGAAGATGAAGGCCGACAATTAGAAAACGATTGCAGGCCCCTGATTTATTAGTAAATGCTATATCCTATGGAAGAAGCTCCAAATTTTGTTCGACAATGATTCTGTTTTACATATCTTTTGATGAAAAAAGTGAAGTGACAAAATATAAGACAATGTTTTGATTGTCCCAGAAACTCTTCTTAAAATTCTAAAACAGGGAGTTTACCGATCCGTTTAATCATACTGCATTTGCTGATTTCCAGAAAAAAAAATGAGCGGAGGTACACTAGTGTTAAGAGGCTAATGATTATACACTCTTTTAACACTCAAAGTGGCGTTATACATTCCTACAACACGATCAGTACTGCCTTTGCGTACATGAACCGGTATTAAATACCTATAATAGGTCTCTATCATATCCCTGTTCTATAATCATGCATCTTGAAAGGCCTGTTAGTATTCAAACTGACAGGAGATGGGAAATAAAATCTCATTGCAAGTAGATCTGCTGGAACTGAAGACAAAAAGACATTCAAAATCCTCCTGCCTTTACCCATGTACATGTTTACAAAGTCCACATGAATATTCACCACTAGACAATAGCTTTGTCTTGTCCAAATAATTCAAAGCCACGTCACGTGCTCAGCTGAACTTGATTATCATAAAGATTTAGAAAAGCATGAATAAAAAGTGATTTCAAATTCACATTACATAGCAGAAAGTTATGATCATACTTTAAAGACCTTTCAACGCAACTACATATCCCAGTGCGCGTAACTAGTGGCAAAAACGCTTCAAGCCATAATCATCTTGCACGCATTGTGTAAATGTATGATCTAGTTTTGCAAACCTGTAGCCGGTTCTTACATGAACACTTCACCATTAGCTCATAAAAACATTTTGAAAGAAACGAGGGACAGTAAGGCACTTTGCTTACATTAAATTATTACTTCACTCGCTAATCCATCAATAGAAACAAAATAGACCGTAAAGACCTCCCTGGCCTGGTCCTCTTGACACGAACATAATCTGTAAATTTTAGTTGACAACAAACTGTTATCATTACTTCACCATGCATGCTTCTAATTTTTTTTTTCACAACAAACACCTTTCACACCTTTATGAAGAAAGACTGGCTGAAGAATATGTTTGCTGATGGGCGAACGCTGATTGAAGTCTATGAAAAAGACTCTCACACTTCTTACCATGAGAGAGCCAATGCTTCTGTAATATACTAAGCCAGCCTGTGACCAACAGCAGGATGACCATGTTTTTGTTAATATAGGCAATGATTGATATTGATCTACAAGGCTACTGCAATGGGCTGTGAGACAGCTGCATTGTTCTGGGAGATGCACATTTCCGTTATGACCAGACACACAAAAAAGGCACAGCAAAACTCATCAAACTTTTGGCCGTGCTTAACCTCACTGAAATTGTGAACGAGACCATTCACGTCCATGGTGAGAGACTGTACTGTGCAGAGCAGCCTTTGCTTGGATCTTCTAGGAGATGCAGTCTCCCACTGATTGACTGAACAATATCAACAATTTAGCACGGGGGGGGGGGGGGGGGGGGGGGGGGGGGTGTGTATGCTGAGATTTCTTCTGTCATTACATTAATGACTTGGCAAAGATTGAAAAAAATGTACCACACACACACACACACACACACACACACACAACATATATATATATATATATATATATATATAATGCTGAACAATTAAGTAGTGGGGGAAAACAAGTGCAGGCTAACAATTCTTCAGTCATTATAATGACTTCGCAAAGATTTGAACTTTTAGAAAAAAAAACAAATGAAGAAAATGGGGGAAATATATTATAAATATGAGAAACCCTTCACTAGCTGTATTGTATTGCATTGCATTGTATGAATTAGTTAATGGTATGAAACTACATGGTCCATGTCCTCCCATGTGGGCCAGTTGCACACAAATCAGTATTGGACAGGAACTGCAGGACTGAAAGAAGGCGGCAATGAGTGTAGTGCCCGTAGAGCTAATATCCTTGACTCACAAAACCGTGATGCACTCCGTGATGGTAGCCACTGCGCGACAGCGACTGGTCTGTATGGACATTCTGTGAGTAGAACTGACGCTTTGATGTTATCAAAGACGGCGTGAGTTTGTCACGTAGATTCAATACCACCTGTGTTGTGGCACATACAACATCGTTCAGTATGATGAAAAATATGCACGTACAGTATCATTCAATATAATTTTAAAATGTCTCTTCGGCAACCTGAGCATTGGAACTATACGTGCAGATGATGTCAGCCCATAAAGTAGAGGTGAATGTTCGCACTTTGAAATTAAAGTTACATATCCTCTTACAATTCAGTTCGAGGTACAAGGATACTTATATACTTCAACATAATACTTTTGAGAAGATACACAGGCTGAACGAACCTTGTCATAAACTGACAATCTGTCGAGAGAATTGGCAAACGCCAACAAGGATTAGACAAAGGTTATTTCATATATTGTCAGCCCAGTTTTTTTCTTTAATCTACAGAGAGATAAGCACATTCTTATTGGCGATATGCTCCTGAATGTTCTGATATGGTAACGGACCTACAAAACAAAACCGTTTTAATTATATAGTGGCTATGTGTCACAATTGTGGGAATGACGCAGGTGACCATAGCCTACACGAGGTAAGGAGATGTTAATGTTGTACAAATCAGGATGATATTTAATTAGGTATACCTTGTTTCAATTAATACAATAATTAGTTATACTTTGTTTCAATTAATACATAATTAGGTATACTGTGCTTCAATAAATGGAATAATTATGTATAATGTGTTTCAATTAATACAATAATTAGGTTTACCTTGTTTCAATTAATACAATAATTAGGTATACCTTGTTTCAATCAATACAATAATTAGGTATACCTTGTTTCAATTAATACAATAATTAAATATTCTGTGTTTCAATTAATACAATAATTAGTTATACTGTGCTTCAATCAATACAATAATTAGGTATACCTTGTTTCAATCAATACAATCATTCCTATTTAAAATGACATACGGCTGAATTAATTTATTTTGTTTTTTCAGACATATATGTGGATATCAACAGTCTCTACAGCAGGTGTCATCCCTCTTCTCTTCCTGGTGGGAGTTCCAGGCAACCTCCTCAGTGCCGCTGTGTTCTACAGACAGGGGCTGGGGGAGACGATCAACTTCTGCATCTTCTGTCTGGCCATTGTGGACCTTGTCGTCATCACGTCCAATTTCCTTACTTGGGCAGAACATGCCTACCGCATGTTTTTCGGCTCTTCTAACGTCTTCGTTAGATATTTATGGGGTAGGGACTTGGACACGCAATATCTGCCCCATGCTTCTTTCTTTGACTGTGTACACTCTTTTTACCAAAAGGAGAGATGGGTGGGATTTGCGAGATAAAGATGAAAATTAGGGCGTTTGATAACAAATGCAAAATTCTGCACTAGCAGTACGTGGGGACCATGGCAGTGTCGAAAACAGAACCATTCATATCACCCACTCAGAAATCTTTCGTCCGCGAAATCAGACCCATCCGTGGGACACAGCTGATCTTGTCGGTGCTCCCTTGGCACTAAATGCAATTATACCACTGTCTGTAATTCTATTGTATTCTTACCCACCAGTGGTTCAAAATCAAATTCCAACGGAACCCTAGAGCAGCAAGTGAAGGGTAATAAAACGAGAAGGTAGCGCTGCTTGGAACCAAGTTGCTGAAAAACTAAAATCGCTATGATGAGGGTATTACATATAGAGGCCCATCTTTGAGCCCATGCTTGGGGATCCATTTAATGATATATGGGAGGTCAATTGCTACGGATGGTGTGCGGTGTGTGTTTTGCTGTCTGACTCTCACCTGAAGAAGTTTGGCAGCGTGTACGACTTTTCTCTGCACACACCACACGAACATAGATAGCCAGGCAACAAGTTAAGTTTCTACTTTTTTCTTTTTGCTGCGTGAACCATCAGATCAAAACAAGTACATAATATATAAGAAGCATGAACATATAGAGCATAAGGTTTTCGCCACCACCAAAGGACACACAACGATACTAGATACTATACTGTCACAACAACATATTTCTTTTTACACAGCAGGCCAGGCTGGCACCCATAGCAGTGTCATCACGGACAGTCTATGCACCTGGCCGCGTCCGACCTTAGTCACACAGTTCTCACACAGGTCAAAGTCACTCATGAAAGCAGTTCGTTGACCCCATCCAGGTAATCCTGCACAACAGAAGGACAAACGTCGACTCGACGGAAAACAAACCCACTCCCAGAAGTAGTTCGTGGAGTCCTTCCCGGAACTCCCACACACCAGAAGCACACAAGTCGTCGTCCCGACGAACTCTGAAGCCCTGCTCGTTGCTGACCTCACGGACAGGCTCTCGACACCTCCCCCCCCCACCTCCCCACGGGGCATAGACGGCGGCTGGGCCCGTGCTTAACCCCACACCCGGTTGGCAGCGCTCATACGATGTCTACTGACCCTCGGTCAGCCTCTCTATACCCCATCCACGGATAGTGGCAGGGCACGGGCTGCACCCCACACCCGGATCGCAGTCAGTTCGGACACGGGACTTCACCGACACCTGGGGGAACAGACTGCCAGTGAGGACCTTCCTTTAAGTCTCCCTCGGGCTCTCGGATCAACTTGCTCGGCCGGTAGCTCTGTGGAGACTGAAGGGAAATCTTCGCTCACCTGACTTACACAAAATGCAGGTAAATAGTTGTCAGGTAAACAGGCCAACCAGTTTTACAGGTTTACCTGTTCCGTTCAAACGTGTCCCCAAAATTTGGGACCAGACGAAATACGGCCCGTCACATCAATAGATGTCGACAGTCAGTGGCCAGTTCAGCTGTTTAACACCCCAAGCGCTGTCAGTTACATCAGTGCTGACAGCAGCCGAGAATTACGCAGAGCAGCGTTTACTTTTATATCCCTTTTTGAACCGTTAGTGGAGAGAATACCACAAAATTATAGACTACAGTATATCTCCATTGACGCCAAGGGAACAGAGACACAATCAGCCCTGTCTCCATAATGGGTCCGAATCAGCGGACGAAAGGCCTCAGAACAGACAATACGAATGGTTCCGTCT
>CM065717.1:6789452-6809452 GCA_033310375.1 Conus canariensis
AAGTTTTAACGTCAGGGGCAGTACAGAAGGTTCTGGATAGAGAGAGAGAGAGAGAGAGAGAGAGAGAGAGAGAGAGAGAGAGAGAGAGAGAGAGAGAGAGAGAGAGAGAAGAGAGAGAGAGTATGGCAGGAACAGAAACTTACCGTTATGATACTGAGCAAGAATGTCATCTAGCTTTCAGTGTATCCCAATAAAGTCATTGACAGTAACACTATCTTCATGGCTTGCGGCACAGACAGTGAATGAGCGAGTACTACGTCACTGGCAGTATCACAATCATTGAGCAGCATGACTGGCAGCTCCCTAGCAGCCACCGGCTGGTCCAGTGACAGTCCAGACATGTTGCACGTGCCTGTGACTCCAGCCTCACCTCACAGCAGTCCGACGGTGCCACCTGTCCCTGAGGCTGAAGCTGTCCAGCAGTGTCTGGTGCTGCAACAGAAGCCGGACACAGATAATGCCACCGTGGACATCATCTCCGGACAGGCAGGTTCTTGTGCAGACATCTGTGTGTCCTGCTTGTTTCAGAATGAGGTAACTGCTGCTGGAGACTGCAACAAATCTTAAAAGGAATCTAAAGTAAATCCGCCAGTTAGCATGGACAAACAGATCACAAGACAAAACACGACACTTTTTGACCTCTTAGGTCTTCTTCAGGCAAGATAAACAACATTCAGGACAATGGAAACGCTTTCTTGTTTTCATTCAATGCCCGCCTTGCCGTAATTGAGAGGATAAATAATCGTTGGTTTTTCGTTTTCGTTGTCCGGAATGGTGTTTATCTTGCCTGAAGAAGACTTAAGAGGAAGAAACGCGTCGTGTTTTGTCTTGTAGCTTGTTTGTCCATGTTAATGGGTGGATTTACTTTAAATTCCTTTTGAAATTTTTATCCTGCATTTTTTGTTCAATTGTCTTGTTCAAATCAAATGTTTGTTTTAGTATTTGCTTTCGACAGTTTTCTCTATGCTTCTTTTTATTAGTTTATTTATTGATTTTAGGGAATAGAGGGGTGTGAGTGGAGAATGTTTTATTTTTTGTGTTTGCTGTTGTTGTTGTTGTTATTGTTGTTGTTGTTGTTGTTAATGTTGTTGTTGTTGCATTTTCGTTTTTCCCCTAAACTGTTTTTTTTAAGGAGTTACATATTGTATTAGATGTATTTGTTGTTCCTGTTCTTAGCTTAACTAATTCCTTAGTATAAAATGACGTGTGATATTGCGAACAGAACCTTCCTGTAAGTGCATTCTAAAATGATAGCAACAAAATGATTATTCAGAGTGAACTTTGCAGGATAATACAAGGCCACAAAACGTTGGGATCAAACACTTTCCCCAATATATCAGCGATCAAGTTGAACTTTTTCTTATAATTATTTCATACAAAAGGTAATCCTACCTGGAGAGAGAAACTGTCGGATGAAGAAATACATATCCAAAATTCACAGTTTGATTTCTTCTTTTGAAATAACCCATTAAAATGTACTTCTCCTCTGTTCTTTGCTTTTGTTTGTGTATCAAATATCCAGCAACAGGAGCCGGGAGTGAAGGGGGGGGGGTGGGGGGGGGGGGGGGGGGTACTGATGAAATGAGCTGGTCTAAACATGTGAAGCATAAAAGCGGTCCTAATTCACGATTTTCTCTTCAGCAATGCAGCGTGTCCTGTGTCTTGGGGACAGAGTCTACTAACGGTATGCGTACAACTTACTGCCAATGAAAACAATGTCAACATGATCATTGACTTTCAAATATAATCTCATGTAATGGGTTTGCCTATTCATAGTTTTAACGGATGATTTGAAGATGAAGGCCGACAATTAGAAAACGATTGCAGGCCCCTGATTTATTAGTGAATGCTATATCTTATGGAAGAAGCTCCAAATTTTGTTCGACAATGATTCTGTTTTACATATCTTTTGATGAATACAGGTATGTTTAAAAGAGAGGTGACAAAATACAAGACAATGTCTTGATTGTCCCAGAAACTCTTCTTAAAATCTAAAACAGGGAAATCTTAAATGAATGTTAGCGAACCGCCCAGAGAAACGTGGACAAACGAGTCACAAGACAAAACGCAACGCGTTTCGACCTCTTAGGTCTTCTTCAGGTGAGACAGAAACGAATAAAACAACGAAAATTCACTTAGCTTTGATCGCTTCAGATCGCTTCAGAGTTCAGCGCAAGGAAGAAGGTGTTGAAGGCTCATTCAACGCCTCCTTCCTTGCGCTGAACTCTGAAGCGATCTGAAGCGATCAAAGCTAAGTGAATTTTCGTTGTTTTATTCGTTTCTGTCTCACCTGAAGAAGACCTAAGAGGTCGAAACGCGTTGCGTTTTGTCTTGTGACTCGTTTGTCCACGTTTCTCTGGGCGGTTCGCTAACATTTATTTAAGATTTGTTTAGATTTCCGCCTGCAGTCCTCTCACTTTGCAACTAAAACAGGGAGTTTACCGATCCGTTTAATCATACTCCATTTGCTGATTTCCAGAAAAAAAAATGAGCGGAGGTACACTAGTGTTAAGAGGCTAATGATTATATACTCTTTTAACACTCAAAGTGGCGTTATGCATTCCTAGAACACGATCAGTACTGCCTTTGTGTACATGAACCGGTATTAAATACCTATAATAGGTCTCTATCATAACACTGTTATACAATCATGTATCTTGAAAGGCCTGTTAGTATTCAAACTGACAGAAGATGGGAAATAAAATCTCATTGCAAGTAGATCTGCTGGAACTGAAGAAAAAAGACATTCAAAAATCCTCCTGCCTTTACCCATGTACATATTTACAAAGTCCACACGAATATTCACCACTAGACAATAGCTTTGTCTTGTCCAAATAATTCAAAAATCGGAAATGAAATGAGGCAGGGAACAGTAAACGATAAACAGTAAACAAGTTGGGTATTTTTTGCTCCCATAAGAAAACCTAACACAGAGTAACTTTTATTCAAGACTGGCACAGCCTTTTAAACTTGAATAAAGTCAGACAAATACATAGACGAACAATCTAATAGTGGGGGAAAAAACAAGCGCAGGCCAACAACTGAACTATCTTCATAGTAATGACTTGGCAAAGATTTGGACTCTAAGGGGGGGGGGGGGGGGGGGGGGGGGGCGGGGCGGAATTTGAAGATGGAGAAACTGAGAACATGAAATTAAGAAAATATGTTACAGATATGAAAACTCTTCACTAGCTGCATAAGGGAACCATCGCAACCTCTTTTGAAGGCAGATATATTTGTATTGCCTGCTCCGAGGCCTTTCGTCCGCTGGGTCGGACTCTTCAGGGAGACACGGCTGGTTGTGTC
The DNA here is from genome assembly GCA_033310375.1 of Conus canariensis. Taxonomy (NCBI): domain Eukaryota; kingdom Metazoa; phylum Mollusca; class Gastropoda; order Neogastropoda; family Conidae; genus Conus; species Conus canariensis. The sequence continues at coordinate 6,792,759 of CM065717.1, forward strand.
TGCGCTCCTGGCGTCAAATAGAGACACACCACAGTCCATAATACTGTGGTGTTCTCACCACCAAGAGTGCAAAAAAGAATCCAATAGCACTCCCAAAGCAGCCAGCGAAGAGTAGTAAATGAAACCAAACGAAAGTGTGGGGAGGAAAAAAGTTGCTGAAAAACTAAAGACATTATGCAAACAGTATAAAATAAAGGGGACAATCTTTGAGCCTACGCTTGAGGATCCACCCAAAGATGCAAGGGAGATCAAAAGACAAACACACAGACGGACAGAAACAAATACAAATAACCTCAATTTAATCAAAACAAAAATCGGAAATGAAATGAGGCAGGGAACAGTAAACGATAAACAGTAAACAAGTTGGGTATTTTTTGCTCCCATAAGAAAACCTAACACAGAGTAACTTTTATTCAAGACTGGCACAGCCTTTTAAACTTGAATAAAGTCAGACAAATACATAGACGAACAATCTAATAGTGGGGGAAAAAACAAGCGCAGGCCAACAACTGAACTATCTTCATAGTAATGACTTGGCAAAGATTTGGACTCTAAGGGGGGGGGGGGGGGGGGGGGGCGGAATTTGAAGATGGAGAAACTGAGAACATGAAATTAAGAAAATATGTTACAGATATGAAAACTCTTCACTAGCTGCATAAGGGAACCATCGCAACCTCTTTTGAAGGCAGATATATTTGTATTGCCTGCTCCGAGGCCTTTCGTCCGCTGGGTCGGACTCATCAGGGAGACACGGCTGGTTGTGTCTGCGCTCCTGGCGTCAAATAGAGACACACCACAGTCCATAATACTGTGGTGTTCTCACCACCAAGAGTGCAAAAAAGAATCCAATAACACTCCCAAAGATTGTCCCCTTTATTTTATACTGTTTGCATAATGTCTTTAGTTTTTCAGCAACTTTTTTCCTCCCCACACTTTCGTTTGGTTTCATTTACTACTCTTCGCTGGCTGCTTTGGGAGTGCTATTGGATTCTTTTTTGCACTCTTGGTGGTGAGAACACCACAGTATTATGGACTGTGGTGTGTCTCTATTTGACGCCAGGAGCGCAGACACAACCAGCCGTGTCTCCCTGATGAGTCCGACCCAGCGGACGAAAGGCCTCGGAGCAGGCAATACAAATATATCTGCCTTCAAAAGAGGTTGCGATGGTTCCCTTATGCAGCTAGTGAAGAGTTTTCATATCTGTAACATATTTTCTTAATTTCATGTTCTCAGTTTCTCCATCTTCAAATTCCGCCCCGCCCCCCCCCCCCCCCCCCCCCCCCCCCCCCCCCCCCCCTTAGAGTCCAAATCTTTGCCAAGTCATTACTATGAAGATAGTTCAGTTGTTGGCCTGCGCTTGTTTTTTCCCCCACTATTAGATTGTTCGTCTATGTATTTGTCTGACTTTATTCAAGTTTAAAAGGCTGTGCCAGTCTTGAATAAAAGTTACTGTGTGTTAGGTTTTCTTATGGGAGCAAAAAATACCCAACTTGTTTACCAAATAATTCAAAGCCACGTCACGTGCTCAGCTGAACGTGATTATCATAAAGATTTAGAAAAAGCATGAATAAAAAGTGATTTCAAACTCACATTACATAGCAGAAAGTTATGATCATACTTTAAAGACCTTTCAACGCAACTATATATCCCAATGCGCGTAACTAGTGGCAAAAACGCTTCAAGCCATAATCATCTTGCACGCATTGTGTAAATGTATGATCTAGTTTTGCAAACCTGTAGCCGGTTCTTACATGAACACTTCACCATTAGCTCATAAAAACATTTTGAAAGAAACGAGGGACAGTAAGGCACTTTGCTTACATTAAATTATTATTTCACTCGCTAATCCATCAATAGAAACAAAATAGACCGTAAAGACCTCCCTGGCCTGGTCCTCTTGACACGAACATAATCTGTAAATTTTAGTTGACAACAAACTGTTATCATTACTGCACCATGCATGCTTCTAATTTTTTTTCCACAAAAAACACCTTTCATACCTTTATGAAGAAAGGCTGGCTGAAGAATGTTTGCTGATGGGCGAACGCTGATTGAAGTCTATGAAAAAGACCCTCACACTTCTTACCATGAGAGAGCCAATGCTTCTGTAATATACTAAGCCAGCCTGTGACCAACAGCAGGATGACCGTGTTGTTGTTAATATAGGCAATGATTGATTTTGATCTACAAGGTTTTTGCAATGGTTGTGAGACAGCTGCATTGTTCTGGGAGATGCACATTTCTATCACGACCAGACACACAAAAAAGGCACAGCAAAACTCATCAAACTTTTGGCCGCGCTTAACCTCACTGAAATTGTGAACGAGACCATTCACGTCCATGGTGAGAGACTGTACTGTGCAGAACAGTCTTTACTTGGATCTTCTAGGAGATGCAGTCTCCCACTGATTGACCAAACAATATCAACAATTTAGCACGGGGGAAAAATGTGTATGCTGAGATTTCTTCCGTTATTACATTAATGACTTGGCAAAGATTGAAAAAAATGTACACACACACACACACACACACACACACACACACACACACACAAACACACACACACACACACACACACACACACACACATATATATATATACACACATAAGCTTATACAATGTATGCTATACATCATACATACTATATCACATCAGCCACTTAACTATGCCTGCAGGACAGTTAGGCAAAACACGCAAGGATGTATTGTATTGCATTGTATTGTATGAATTAGTTAATTGTATGAAACTACATGGTCCATGTCCTCCCATGTGGGCCAGTTGCACACAACATTTTTTTAATCAGTATTGGACAGGAACTGCAGGACTGACAGAAGGCGGCAATGAGTGTAGTGCCCGTAGAGCTAATATCCTTGACCCACAAAACCGTGATGCACTCCGTGATGTTAGCCACTGCGCGACAGCGACTGGTCTGTATGAACATTCTGTGAGTAGAACTGACGCTTTGATGTTATCAAAGACGGCGTGCGTTTGTCACGTAGATTCAATACCACCTGTGTTGTGGCACATACAACATCGTTCAATATGATGAAAAATATGCACGTACAGTGTCATGCTTCCCGGAGTCGTGCCACACACGCACGCACCACCACCAAAGCAAACTCTGCAAACGCGCGCAATCACTCCTTTCACCCAAGGCGCGTCAAGTAAATACACAACACTGAAAAGTTGTTTTTTTCCTTCCCCTCCTCCTACGGGAGAACAAATATAATTAGTATATACAATTCTCAAATTCCTCCTCCTACGGGAGAACAAATATAATCAGTACATACAATTCTTAAATTAAGTTATCCACACTTCCTTTCCAATGGGGAGGCAACACAAAATAAGCACAAACACACCTCCTCTCCACCAAGGAGGTAACTCCTGGTACTGTTTCTCCTTCAATTGAAACATTCATATAACATGGGGGTCATGTCACTATCCATCATCACCGTATTTATAATATATACCACTATCTTGTGACCTCAGCACAGAAGATCAATCAAACCACGATTCACAACAGTTGAGTCATAACATCATGGGGGAATGCGCCAGAGTCATTCTTCATTCAGTCTCTTCAGTCTCCAATAATACCATCAAAAACAGGCCACAGGGGCGCTGCCTGGCTGGAATCCTCCTCTGCGAGGAAAGATACTGCGGCCGAGGTCCGCCACCCGTCCCAGACTGGGGTCAGGTCCGGCACCTCCACCCTTTCAAACACGACCACCCGTGGCCCGGCGTGAGACAGGCAATCTGTCAACACACTCGGAACCACGTACAGTTCTACAATATCTAAGGAGACTCACTTAAACATAAAGATGTAAACAGTCACCTTTTCTTATAAGTTTTTACTTTAAATATTACTTTTCCTTTCTTTTCCCCATTCTTTTATAAAGAAATGTTGCAAGAGTAATCACAATGGTTCTTATTCTTTTTTCTTTTGAATAAAAATGTTTTCTTCAATTCTCCCCAAAGATTTCACTTCTCTCCAGTTAAACATTAATGACAAAAATACCTCAATGATGCATCAGCCTTGCATCGGTCTTCAATCGCCGCAAACAAACAGACCATGCGACTCCTCCGGCTGGCGTAGAGCAAGTGATTATAAAATTTTCTAGTTAGTTAAATAACGCGCGCAGCGCTCCCAAGCAGTACTCACCCCGGGCCACTATCCAACAAAAAGGCGCTGTCCAATCACATGATCTTTTTTCTCTCAATACCCCAATACCGCTGACATTCAATCTTAAAACACAAAACAACATGTGCACACGACACCTTCACACATCCTGTGCACATGACACCCCCATCCTGGGGTAAAAAAAAAAATTTGCCATTTTTTTTTTCCAGAAAAAAAAAAAAAACAAGGGACCAACTTCTCTTTGACACACTTGCAAAGTGAATAGCATACAAAATTCAACCAACCAAGAAAAAAAGGAAAACATATGACAAGCATTATCAAAAAAAAAAAAAAATCAACCAAAAAACTAAGGGCATCATGTCAGAGAACCAAGTCTGAGTCCTCAGGATCACATCAATAGCATAAACTAATAGTATTTTAAGCTTTCTGAATCAATCGCTGTCCAAACAGTTGAAAGTCCATGTTGTATTGGAACCAATACAACACAATCTGTTATCACACACACATAAGCAACAATTTAGACCTACAGCGTTGAAACATTTTTTAAACGAATAATTCATTTGAAATAACGACATGAGAAAAAAAAAATCAAAAGCAACCATGCATCAAAATATTGTTCGTAATTGCACTCAAAATGGTTCAAATGACTGCCAAGCAATCCAGGCAAACATGTTAATCCTTACCTAATCAAGTATGAATTCTCAATACACAAATGACACTAAGGTAGATATGTTCATGTGTTACAGAATATCATATGAGTATATAAATGACAACAATAGAAAAAAAACAAACTTTCATTTGGCACACCAGATCATGTGTAAAAACAAAATTGTCATACTGACACACAATCCCAAGTAGCAAACCCTTCATGTATTCCATCCAGCAGATATGTCCGTCAAATAATAGACAGGTAATGATTATCTAGTTAAGCTCTAGATAATAAATCAGCGAACAGGTTGGACGTACCCGGAATGGGTTCAATACGGAACCGGAATTCCTGCAGAGAGAGAGAGAGAGAGAGAGAGAGAGAGAGAGAGAGAGAGAGAGAGAGAGAGAGAGAGCCCATCGCAAGAGACGACTATTCCTGGTTTTCGATGTTTGCAGGAAAGTCAACGGTCTATGGTCCGTTTGCAGGATGAATTCTCTCCCTGTCAGAAATCTTGCGAATTTTTCGCAACCCCAAAGAATAGCCAGGCACTCTCTTTCAATCGTGGAGTACTTCCGCTGACTAGCGGAGAACTTCTTACTGGCATACTGAACCGGATGAAGAAGTCCCTCCTTGTCTTGAAGGAGCACAGCTCCCATGCCCTGTGAACTGGCATCTGTGTGGAGGATGAAATCCTCTGCAAGTGACGGTAATAACAAAACGGGAAACGTATTCAGCGTTCTTTGCACATGTTCAAGAGCAGACTGACACTCTGGTCCAAATGATCTGTTTATTTTTGTCACCTTTGGTCAGGTCACTCAGCGGAGCAGTAACAGATGCCAAATTGGACACATAACGTCTGTAGTACAACAATCCCAAAATGGCACGTACCTGTTTTTTGTTTTTGTTTTTAGGTACCTGAAGGGAAAGGATTTTGTCAACCTTTGACTTCTCTGGCATCATGCAGCCGACAGAGATGTGATGTCCCAGAAACTCTAAGGATTTGAAACCTGCTCGTATTTTTGATGGTCTCGCAGTCAGTCCAAAGTCTCTCAGCCTGCTGAAAACAGAACGTAAAGACTCAAGTAATGAAGACCACGAACTCTGTGACAACAGAATATCATCAAAAAAACTGACAGCATTACACTCATGCAAATGGAGACCACGCATCATGTATGCAAATGTAGCTGGAGCGTTTTGTAGTCCGAACGGCATCTTGGTCCACTGGAACAATCCAAAAGGAGTTTGAAAAGCAGTCTTTCCCTTGTCACAGTCCTTCATGGGGATCTGCCAGTACCCCTTAGTTAAATCAATCTTGACAAAAAACCTGCCATCCGACAAATGACAATGGAGACTCTCAACATCTGGAATTGGTTCAGCATCAAAGATTGTTAGTTGATTAAGTTTCCGATAATCAACACAAAACCTGACAGAGCCATCCGGTTTGCTTACCAACACAACAGGAGAACTGTAAGGTGAATTGGAAGGTTCAATCACCCCTAACTCCAACATGATCTGTATCTCTTTTTGTATAATCTCCTGTTTGGCAAATGGCAAAGGATAAGGTTTCACACGCACGGGCACATCACTTGACAAAACAATGGCATGTGGTTCCACTCCCTTCGCAGAACCAGGTTTGTCGGTAAGAATATCAAAAAAATCCTGCAGGATAGTTTGTAAGTCACCTTTCTGAGCCGACGTCAAATCGTCACCAGCCACAACATCTTTGTATGTCTCTCCACGAACTGTCAGAGTGGGTAATACAGATGAAGTGTCACAGTCAGTGTCAGACAGCAAACCAACAGACGCAGTCTCTGTTCTGTTAAATACAGTAGGTTTGTCTTGAAATGGAAAATCAACAACAGCATTCACAGGTAAGACATCCGACAAGTCAGATGACAAAGACGGAAATGTTGACACACCTGCCACCTGAACAGACCTGTTGATAGCAACGTTGACTCTCTGCACATACAACTTGAGTATGTTAATATGGAATGTCTTAATCTGTCCATTCATGTCAATGGCATAATTCACTGGTGACAACTTTGACACAACAGAAAAAGGACCTTTCCACTGAATTCGTAACTTGTTGTGATCATCAGTCAACAAAACCAGAACTTTATCACCAACTTGAAAAGAACGTACCTTGGATTTCCTGTCTGCATACTTTTTTGTATTTGTCAGTCATGCTGTCAGCGGTTTCCTGCGCAAGCTGACAAGCATCCTTGATCCTGTTTTGCAATCAAAAACATATTGATACCCATTTTTAGAATCAGACACAGAATCAATATTCGTACCTGTCCATTTGTTTGCCAACAGGTCAAGTGGGCCTCGATGGGAATGACCAAACACAAGTTCAAAAGGGGAGGGGAAAATCCGAATGACTCATTCGGGAGTTCCCGGTATGCAAAAAGTAAAGCAGGAATGTACCTATCCCACTCACGAGGGGCCTGAACAGAAACTTTGCGAAGCATGGCTTTCAATGTTCCACTGAACCGTTCAACCATCCCATTTGACTGTGGATGGTACGGCGTTGTGGTCACAGACTTCATTGACAACAACCTGTATATTTCCGACATCAAATAGGAAACAAACTGAGTGGCACAATCTGATAGAATCTCCTCTGGAAGACCAACACGGGGAAAAATAGAAAGGAGAGCTTCAGCAACAGTAACAGTATCAATCTTCTTTAAAGGAATCGCTTCAGGAAAGCGTGTAGCTGTGTCCACAAGAGTTAACACATAACGATTACCTGACGAAGATGGCTGAAATGGCCCAACAAGATCGATTGCAACACGCTGAAATGGAGTTGAAATCTGTTACGGATGGAAATGCGTGTGTGTGGCAGTCTGACACACTCAGAATTATGGATGCATGCACGACTTTTTCTAATTCACATACACACACACACTCATCCGAACATGGACAGCCAGGCAACAAAATAACTCTTTTTTTATGCCGCCTGAGCCATCAAACAAAACACACAATTAAACATAGGTTGGTACACCCACCATTAGGTGTCCATATACAACAACTTAATACAATTTTAATTATCAACTGCCGGGTCCAGCGCTATGACGACGACGGCAGCGACGAGGCAAGTCTGACACAGAGTCTCTTCCAAGCTGTGGTTCTCAATGAAGAAAGAGCAAAAGAAAAACTAACTCGTTCGTGGCGTCTCTGTCAGCAACACGGTGACAGTCTCACCCACGAGCTGTGGCTCAAACACCTAAGAGCTGTGGCTCAACACCAACCAAGAGCTGTGGCACACACACCACCTGTGGCTCAACACCAACCAAGAGCTGTGGCACACACACCACACACACACAGCGACGGCCTCGGACGCAGGTCGCTGGCACAAAAGAAGGGGTGACGTCCTGGCTCACCAGCAGCGACGTCTCCAACCCACTGGCCCAACAGTGGTCGGTCACGGGCGCAGTGGCAGGTAGGGCAATTGTCGGCGCTCAGGCCGGCCTCTCAACACTAGCAGCAAACAGGTGGAGAACGGGGCGTCAACACAGCTACGGCCCCGGCCCTAACCCGGTAGCAGCCAGTCCCCGTCAGTCCAGGGAACACTATCAACCTGGGGCAACTGACTGCTACTAGCAAACGGCTGAGTCCCTCTTCGGCCTTCTGTGACTTGTATTGCCGGAATCACTGCAGAGACTGCCTAACCGGTGCAACTCACCCGGCTTATAGCAATGCACCGGTGAGTAGCAGTCAGCTAACTTTTGCAACCGGCTTCCGGACAACTACCTTTCGGTAAGCACGGTCGCACATGAAACTTTGTGACCGGATGAAAAACGGTCCGTCACAATACTCCCCCTCCTAAAAAAAAAAAAAAACAATGTCCGAATTGTTTTTACTAAGAGGAAGTAAACAACTCCAGGTCACAAAATTCCAGAAACAAATACATGAAAAGGACATCAAACTGGGATGTACTCAAACCAATGTATGCTAGCGTGTTGCTGACCTCACGGACAGCCTCTCCATACCCACACAGGGTAGAGACCACACATATTTACTGACCACTCGGTCAGCCTCTCCATACCCACACAGGGTAGAGACCACACATATAAACCAATGTATGCTAGCTTGTTGCTGACCTCACGGACAGCCTCTCCATACCCACACAGGGTAGAGACCACACATATTTACTGACCATTTGGTCAGCCTCTCCATACCCCCACAGGGTAGAGACAATGGCTAAACATTCCCGCTCAATAGTCCTCACCTGAAACTACTCCCTGACGAGAATGTTCTAACTGGATTCTTTTAGTTTCCTCAACTTGTTCTAATCTTTTAGTTTCCTCTTCTGCCTGCCGTTGTGCTCGTTTAGTTTCCCGTTCTAACTCCTCTCTTTTAGTTTCCTCTACCTGTTGTGCTCTTAGTTTCCTGTTCTTCCTGCATTTGTCTCACTCTGATTCTCTCTTCTCTTTCCGAATCTTGCCTCATACATTTATCAACATAGTCAAGTAAAAGTTGACCTTCAAGACCAAATGCCTTACCACGTTGCAAATATTTTGTGAAAGCTTTATCTTCATCTTCAGAGGCCATAATGAAATGCTAAGTCATTGGACCAAAGACAATCAAAGGAACGATAAGACACTATGGCCACTGAAATATATTCCAAAGAGGGTTCTTACGATATTTTCCTTCCTTTTTCACACAAACATATATATCTATCACACTTTAAAAAATAACTACGACTAATTTGAAAGGGAACGCAACGACAGCAATAAATAGAAGCTTACGGGCTGGGGGAATGAGGAACGACAGCAACAACAGAAGCCTACAGGTTTGGGAAATGCACTCAATCAATGGCAGGTAAACAACAAATGCATGAATCAATAACAGCACTAATGAGGAAACAAATGCATAAATCAATCAACAATGAATAAACGGAACTCAATCACAAATGAATATGCATAAATCAATCAATAATCGAACATACATATGCATAAATCAATAATCAATGTATATATAAATGAAGACAATCTTGTTGGTTTTTTTTTCTTTGGGGGAAAGGGGGGTTATTTTTTTTTTTAATGGCCCAGGCAGCCAATCATACACACATTCATTCAAGAGAAAAGAATCCTCAGAATGCTAGAGCAGTAACACAATCCCCAAGTGAAAAAGATAGAAATAGAAACAATCAGAAGGGTAACAAAAGAGAATCAAACTAAAGCCCACAAAAGATAAAGAACTAGGCCCTCGTATCTCCAGAAACTATACAAAAGAGATACCCCATTACGCTGGAGATGGGAAATCAACTGAAGAACCAGTCATACAACAATACCAAACAATCAATGCACTCAAAAGAAAAGTCTGTCAACGTGTCCAAACTTAATAACTGGGGACACTATAAGGGGTCACAAAAGAAATCCTAATCCTAACAATTCGGAAGGTTAATGCGAAAAAGTACTGCGGGGTCACCAGATGTTACGGATGGAAATGCGTGTGTGTGGCAGTCTGACTCACTCAGAATTATGGATGCACGACTTTTTCTAATTCACATACACACACACACTCATCCGAACATGGACAGCCAGGCAACAAAATAACTCTTTTTTTATGCCGCCTGAGCCATCAAACAAAACACACAATTAAACATAGGTTGGTACACCCACCATTAGGTGTCCATATACAACAACTTAATACAATTTTAATTATCAACTGCCGGGTCCAGCACTGATGACAATGACGGCAGCAACGAGGCAAGTCTGACACAGAGTCTCTTCCAAGCTGTGGTTATCAATGAAGAAAGAGGGAAAGAAAAACTAACTCGTTCGTGGCGTCTCTGTCAGCAACACGGTGACAGTCTCACCCACGAGCTGTGGCTCAAACACCTAAGAGCTGTGGCTCAACACCAACCAAGAGCTGTGGCACACACACCACCTGTGGCTCAACACCAACCAAGAGCTGTGGCACACACACCACACACACAGCGACGGCCTCGGATGCAGGTCGCTGGCACAAAAGAAGGGGCGACGTCCTGGCTCACCAGCAGCGACGTCTCCAACCCACTGGCCCAACAGTGGTCGGTCACGGGCGCAGTGGCAGGTAGGGCAATTGTCGGCACTCAGGCCGGCCTCTGAACACCAGCAGCAAACAGGTGGAGAACGGGGCGTCAACACAGCTACAGTTAGTCAGCTAACTTTTGCAACCGGCTTCCGGACAACTACCTTCCGGTAAGCATGGTCACACATGAAACTTTGTGATTGGATTAAAAACGGTCCATCACAAAATCACAGGCATTTTATGAAGAGGTGCACAAGGAACTCTACCTTTATGGGAAGACTTCTGGCACACATCACATGACCGGCAGAACCTAACGACATCCCTGCGTACTGTGGGCCAGTGGAACCGTCCAAGAACACGCTGCAAGGTACGTTTGACTCCACAGTGACCTGCAAAAACAGCATCGTGAGCAGTACATAACACCGTATCTCTCAAAGACAATGGAACAACAGTTTGGTTGACAACACTCCCATTCAGCACTGCACACCTGTACAGCACACCATCCTGTACAAAGAACAAAGGAGTAGTTCCAGGTTTTACCTCACCAACGGTAACATTCTGAAATAGTGTACTCAGAGTCTTGTCATCTTTCTGTAACTTTTTCAAACCTTCACAGTCTATGTCAAGAACAGAAAAATCTGGTACCGACAAAGGTTTGGGTGCAGACTTGTCTTTTTCTGCCTGCACTCTTGTGCTGACCATAGTGGGAACAAAAGAACCACCATCACCACCATGAACATTTGACACCCCAGGTAAATTACCTAAAACAAGGTCACAAACTGGGCCATCAATGACACAAGCAAGAATGACACCATCAAAGTAAGGTGTGTACACAGGAATGCATGCAAGAGGAAATTCCTCGATCTTACCTCCAAAAGTACGACATTTCTGTGTTTCAGTCAACAACTGCTCTGGAAGGACAAGAGACTTACGTACGCCAGCAGTCGTACACCCTGTGTCTCTTAGTACAGAAGCCTCGAAACCGTTCACCATGCCCTTCTCCAAAACCAAACCTGAAACTGAATCACCAGAGTCAAGAAAATATGTTACCTCAGACTTGTCTACATGAGTAGCTACATTTGCAGATTCTGACTTCTTAACATATGGGCACTGAGGACGTTGTTGGAACTTACAACCACACTCGTAACATGTCTTTTGCTTATTACCACCCTGTTTACCCTGAACCGCAGGTTTGGTAGGGGAGGAAGAAGAAGTCACAGCACCATGAGCCTTTTTGCCACCCTGAGATGGAAGTAATTGCGAGGGCCCTGAAAACACACCCTTGAACTCATGTCGTAGCTGAGAAAATCTCTGCTGTGGAGGATACCTGAAAAAAACGAGGTTGAGGGTTAGCAAACTGTGGCGTAGGTTTTTGAAATTAGGGTCTAGAACTGTTGCTTTGGGAAACAACGTTTGCATGAAATACAGTGTGATCACTTTTCCTGACAGTGTTCTTATCCGGGTGAGCAACCCGGTACTGATCCGCCGCACGGCACATGTCCTCTGCTGTTTTAAATTCCCTCTCTCGTAAGAAAACACACAAATCCTTGCTTACACTCTCCAGTAGTTGCTCTTTTAAAAGTAAATCTCAGAGACCTGTAAAGTCATGTGTTGTCTGTGACAGATCAATCCATCTGTCTAAACAGTGTGAGATACGGATGAGAAATGAGGGAAAAGACTCACTGTTGTCCGGGCGAACAGCACGGAATTTTTCCCGAAAGCCATCAGCCGTACACTGGAACTTCTTGAGCAGTTCCTCTTTCAATGTGTTCCAAGTAAGACCCTCTTTTGCTGCCAGTGTGTGGTACAGGACCAATGCGGCCCCCTTAAACAAAGAAGCAACATATAATGTCCATTTTTCCTTTGGCCACCCGCAAGAAGTGGCATGACTTTCAAAACGAAAAAGGAACGAATCGATGTCGTCATTGTGTTCGTCAAAAGGGGGAAGTTTCGGAATGTAGGTAGATTTAGGGTGAGTATTTTGAACCTGAATAGAGGTGTCCAAACCAGTTTCTTGACTTGTTTGGAGTAGTTTACTTTCTCTCTCTATAAACAGTAAACAAGTGCAGTAACTTTTGCTCCCATAAGAAAACCTAACACACAGTAACTTTCATTCAAGACTGGCACAGCCTTTTAAACTTGAATAAAGTCAGACAAATACAAAGACGAACAATCTAATAGTGGGGGAAAAACAAGCGCAGGCCAACAACTCAACTGTCTTCATAGCAATCACTTGGCAAAGATTTGGACTTAAAGGGGGGGGGGGGGGGGGGGGGGGTAGGTTGAAGATGGAGAAACTGGGAACATGAAATTAAGAAAATATATTACAGATATGGAAACTCTTCAGTAGCTGCATAAGGGAACCACTGCAATCCCTTTTGAAGGCAGATATATTTGTATTGCCTGCTCCGAGGCCTTTCGTCCGCTGGATTGGAACTCATCAGGGAGACACGGCTGGTTGTGTCTGTGCTCCTGGCGTCAAATAGAGACACACCACAGTCCATAATACCGTGGTGTTCTCACCACCAAGGGTGCAAAAAAGAATCCAATAGCACCCACAAAGCGGCCAGTGAAGGGTAGTAAATGAAACCAAACGAAAGTGTGGGGAGGAAAAAAGTTGCTGAAAAACTAAAGACATTATGCAAATAGTATAAAATGTAGGGGACAATCTTTGCGCCTACGCTTGAGGATCCACCCAAGGATGCAAAGGAGATCAAACGACAATCACACAGATGGACAGAAACAAATACAAAGAACCTCGATTTAATCGAAACGAAATTGGAAATGAAATGAGGCAGGGAACAGTAAACAATAAACAGTAAACAAGTGGGGTAATTCTGCTCCCATAAGAAAACCTAACACACAGTAACTTTTATTCAAGACTGGCACAGCCTTTTAAACTTGAATAAAGTCAGACAAATACAAAGACGAACAATCTAATAGTGGAGGAAAAACGAGCGCAGGCCAAGAACTCAACTGTCTTCATAGTAATGACTTGGCAAAGATTTGGACTTAAGGGGCAGGGGGGGGGGGGTTAGGTTGAAGATGGAGAAATTGGGAACATGAAATTAAGAAAATATATTACAGATATGGAAACTCTTCTCTAGCTGCATAAGGGAACCACTGCAATCTCTTTTGAAGGCAGATATATATTGTATTGCCTGCTCCGAGGCCTTTCGTCCGCTGGATTGGAACTCATCAGGGAGACACGGCTGGTTGTGTCTGTGCTCCTGGCGTCAAATAGAGACACACCACAGTCCATAATACCGTGGTGTTCTCACCACCAAGGGTGCAAAAAAGAATCCAATAGCACCCCAAAGCAGCCAGTGAAGGGTAGTAAATGAAACCAAACGAAAGTGTGGGGAGGAAAAAAGTTGCTGAAAAACTAAAGACATTATGCAAATAGTATAAAATGTAGGGGACAATCTTTGCGCCTACGCTTGAGGATCCACCCAAGGATGCAAGGGAGATCAAACGACAAACACACAGATGGACAGAAACAAATACAAAGAACCTCGATTTAATCGAAACGAAATTGGAAATGAAATGAGGCAGGGAACAGTAAACAATAAACAGTAAACAAGTGGGTAATTTTGCCCCATAAGAAAACCTAACACACAGTAACTTTTATTCAAGACTGGCACAGCCTTTTAAACTTGAATAAAGTCAGACAAATACAAAGACGAACAATCTAATAGTGGAGGGAAAAACAAGCACAGGCCAACAACTCAACTGTCTTCATAGTAATGACTTGGCAAAGATTTGGACTTAAGGGAGGGGGGGGGGGGGTAGGTTGAAGATGGAGAAATTGGGAACATGAAATTAAGAAAATATATTACAGATATGGAAACTCTTCTCTAGCTGCATAAGGGAACCACTGCAATCTCTTTTGAAGGCAGATATATTTGTATTGCCTGCTCCGAGGCCTTTCGTCCGCTGGATTGGAACTCATCAGGGAGACACGGCTGGTTGTGTCTGTGCTCCTGGCGTCAAATAGAGACACACCACAGTCCATAATACCGTGGTGTTCTCACCACCAAGGGTGCAAAAAAGAATCCAATAGCACCCCCAAAGCAGCCAGTGAAGGGTAGTAAATGAAACCAAACGAAAGTGTGGGGAGGAAAAAAGTTGCTGAAAAACTAAAGACATTATGCAAATAGTATAAAATGTAGGGGACAATCTTTGCGCCTACGCTTGAGGATCCACCCAAGGATGCAAGGAGATCAAACGACAACACACAGATGGACAGAAACAAATACAAAGAACCTCGATTTAATCGAAACGAAATTGGAAATGAAATGAGGCAGGGAACAGTAAACAATAAACAAACAAGTGGGGTAATTTTGCCCCATAAGAAAACCTAACACACAGTAACTTTTATTCAAGACTGGCACAGCCTTTTAAACTTGAATAAAGTCAGACAAATACAAAGACGAACAATCTAATAGTGGAGGAAAACAAGCCAGGCCAACAACTCAACTGTCTTCATAGTAATGACTTGGCAAAGATTTGGACTTAAGGGGAGGGGGGGGGGGGGTAGGTTGAAGATGGAGAAATGGGAACATGAAATTAAGAAAATATATTACAGATATGGAAACTCTTCACTAGCTGCATAAGGGAACCACTGCAATCTCTTTTGAAGGCAGATATATTTGTATTGCCTGCTCCGAGGCCTTTCGTCCGCTGGATCGGAACTCATCAGGGAGACAGGCTGGTTGTGTCTGTGCTCCTGGCGTCAAATAGAGACACACCACAGTCCATAATACCGTGGTGTTCTCACCACCAAGGGTGCAAAAAAGAATCCAATAGCACCCCCAAAGCAGCCAGTGAAGGGTAGTAAATGAAACCAAACGAAAGTGTGGGGAGGAAAAAAGTTGCTGAAAAACTAAAGACATTATGCAAATAGTATAAAATGTAGGGGACAATCTTTGCGCCTACGCTTGAGGATCCACCCAAGGATGCAAAGGAGATCAAACGACAATCACACAGATGGACAGAAACAAATACAAAGAACCTCGATTTAATCGAAACGAAATTGGAAATGAAATGAGGCAGGGAACAGTAAACAATAAACAAGTGGGGTAACTTTTGCTCCCATAAGAAAACCTAACACACAGTAACTTTTATTCAAGACTGGCACAGCCTTTTAAACTTGAATAAAGTCAGACAAATACAAAGACGAACAATCTAATAGTGGAGGAAAAACAAGTCAGGCCAACAACTCAACTGTCTTCATAGTAATGACTTTGGCAAAGATTTGGACTTAGGGGGGGGGGGGGTTAGGTTGAAGATGGAGAAATGGGAACATGAAATTAAGAAAATATATTACAGATATGGAAACTCTTCAGTAGCTGCATAAGGGAACCACTGCAATCCCTTTTGAAGGCAGATATATTTGTATTGCCTGCTCCGAGGCCTTTCGTCCGCTGGATCGGAACTCATCAGGGAGACATGGCTGTTGTGTCTGTGCTCCTGGCGTCAAATAGAGACACACCACAGTCCATAATACCGTGGTGTTCTCACCACCAAGGGTGCAAAAAAGAATCCAATAGCACCCCCAAAGCAGCCAGTGAAGGGTAGTAAATGAAACCAAACGAAAGTGTGGGGAGGAAAAAAGTTGCTGAAAAACTAAAGACATTATGCAAGTAGTATAAAGGTAGGGGACAATCTTTCCGCCTACGCTTGAGGATCCACCCAAGGATGCAAAGAAGATCAAAACGACAAACACACAGACGGACAGAAACAATACAAAGAACCTCGATTTAATCGAAACGAAATTGGAAATGAAATGAGGCAGGGAACAGTAAACAGTGGGGTCACTTTTCTCCATAAGAAAACTAACACAAGTAACTATTTATTCAAGACTGGCACAGCCTTTTTAAACTTG
>CM065717.1:6814452-6831952 GCA_033310375.1 Conus canariensis
AATGCTTGAATGAAACACTTCACATCTTCATTTAAGGCTTGCAGAGGCGCGTGCGAGGAGTATTTATTCTGGCGTTAAATTCCCTCATCATGGCGCTGAAACCATTAAATGATTAGACTCGTAGTTGGCGTCCAGTACAGCGACTTATGGGCTCAAATATCCGGAAATATATCTGTTGATACTGAACACATTCAAGAGACAATTTGACATTTCTTGATAAGAAAAACAGTTTTGTATTTTGTTCAGTCACTTCGTTGAGTCGGTGCATTTTTCATTAGAATTCGTTTTCTTGAAAATTCAGGGAATATCGTCTTTCAAAACCATACGAAAAAGCCTTGATGATGGTTTTTGAGTGAATTTTATGTTGGTCTTTGTGATATCAACAGTATGATGTACTGCAATTTTAGTGTTTTGTCTTTAACGAAGATGGCTATTCATTGACATCCGTGTTTCTTTCTTGTAGTTCAGTCTCTATTGAACAGAAATTAATCATTGAGAGTAGCACAGATACAGACACAGAGAGACACAGACACGGACACAGGTACACACACACACACACACACACACACACACACACACACACACACACACACACACACACACACAACACCACACTACACCAACCCAAAGAGAGAGAGAGAGAGAGAGAGAGAGAGAGAGAGAGAGAGAGAGAGAGAGAGAGATGGATACGGAAAATTTCATCATGTTTAGGCCATTGCCTCTTGTGAAGTGGTGCATATACACAAACATTTGTCCAACCGGGCATTTAGAATCTATGACATCCTTTATAACGCACTTTGCAATAATTTGAAGAAATGAGAATAGAGCGCAGTTTAAAAGCCTCGTAAAGATAGACTGACATATTTCTCACCGTGTTTTTTATTTCATGTGTACATGCCATAAGCAACGCTCGGTACCTAATATTTCAGCGGTATGCTTTGTGCTCTTAAGTCGCACAGAAAAGGACAGAATGAAACAAAAACATAGCTACTTTTCTTTCTCTCTTTGACAAAGTAGACATAATAAGTCACGTTCATTGTATTGCCTATGATTATTACGATGTACTGCGATTTCAGAAATGCCAAGCCTAAATCTTGTCAAAACATATCTTAAATGTCTAACTAAATTGAGTACACGTTTTAAAGTCAGGGGCAGTATAGAAGATTCTGGAGAGAGAGAGAGAGAGAGAGAGAGAGAGAGAGAGAGAGAGAGAGAGAGAGAGAGAGAGAGAGTATGGCAGGAACAGAAACTTACCGGTATGATACTGAGCAAGAATGTCATCTAGCTTTCAGTGTATCCCAATAACGTCATAGACAGTAACACCATCTTCATGGCTTGCTGCACAGACAGTGAATGAGCGAGTACTACGTCACTGACAGTGTCACAATCATTGAGCAGTATGACTCGCAGCTCCCTAGCAGCAACCAGCTGGTCCAGTGACAGTCCAGACATGTTGCACGTGCCCGTGACTCCAGCCTTACCTCACAGCAGGCCGACGGTGCCACCTGTCCCTGAGGCTGCAGCTGTCCAGCAGTGTCTGGTGCTGCAACAGAAGCTGGACACAGACAATGCCACCGAGGAAATCATCTCCGGACAGGCAGGTTCTTGTGCAGACATCTGTGTGTCCTGCTTGTTTCAGAGTGAGGTGACTGCTGCCGGAGACTGCAAAAAATCTTAAAAGGAATCTAAAGTAAATCCGCCAGTTAGCATGGACAAACAGATCACAAGACAAAACACGACGCTTTTTGACCTCTTAGGTCTTCAGGCAAGATAAACAACATTCAGGACAATGGAAACGCATATTGTTTTCATTCAATGCCCGCCTTGCCGAATTTGAAAGGATAAATAATCGTTGGTTTATCATTTTCATTGTCCTGAATGCTGTTTATCTTGCCTGAAGAAGACCTAAGAGGTAGAAACGCGTCATGTTTTGTCTTGTAACTTGTTTGTCTATGTTGATAGGCGGATTTACTTTAAATTCCTTTTGAAATTTTCATCCTGCAATTTTTGTTCAATTATCTTGCTCAAATCAAATGATTTTTTAGTATTTTTTTCGACAAATTTCTCTGTGCTTCTTTATATTAGTTATTTATTGATGTTAGGGAAGAGAGGGGTGTGAGTGAAGGTTGTTATTTTTTGTGTTTGCTGTTGTTGTTGTTGTTGTTGTTGTTGTTGTTGTTGTTGTTGCTTTTCGTTTCTCCCCTAAAATGTTTTCTTTTTTTCTTGAAGGAGTTACATATTGTATTGGGTGTATTTGTTGTTCCTGTTCTTAGCTTAACTAATTTCTTAGTATAAAATGACGTGTGTTATTGCAAACAGAACATTCCCGTAAGTGCATCCTAAGATGATAGCAACAAAAAAATTATTCAGAGTGAACTTTGCAGGGTAATACGAGGCCACAAAATGTTGGGATCAAACACTTTCCCCAATATATCAGCCATCAAGTTGAACTTTTTCATATAATTGTTATATACAAAAGGTAATCCTACCTGGATATATAAGCTGACGGATGAAGAAGTACATATCCAAAATTTACAGTTTGATTGCTTCTTTTAAAGTACCCCATTAAGATGTACTTCTCCCTCTGTTCTTTGCTTTTGTTAGTGTATCAAATATCCAGCACCAGGAGCCGAGAGTGAAGGGGGGGGGGGGGGGGGGGGTTACTGATGAAATGAGCTGGTCTAAACATGTGAAGCATAAAAGCGGTCCTAATTTACGCTTTTCACTTCAGCAATGCAGCGTGTCCTGTGTCTTGGGGACAGAGTCTACTAACGGTATGCGTACAACTTACTGTCAATGAAAAAAATGTCAACATGATCATTGACTTTCAAATATAATCTC
The DNA here is from genome assembly GCA_033310375.1 of Conus canariensis. Lineage (NCBI taxonomy): Eukaryota > Metazoa > Mollusca > Gastropoda > Neogastropoda > Conidae > Conus > Conus canariensis. Next base: position 6,817,294 of record CM065717.1, read on the forward strand.
ATCTAATGAGTTTGCCTATGTATGGTTTTAACGGATGCTTTGAAGATGAAAGCTGACAATTAGAAAGCGATTGCAGACCCCTGATTTATTAGTGAATGCTATATCTTATGGAAGAGGCTCCAAATTTTGTTCGACAATTATTCAATTTACATATCTTTTGATACAAACAGGTGTGTTTAAGAGTGAGGTGACAAAATACAAGAAAATGTCTTGTTTGTCCCAGAAATTCTTTTTTAAATTTTAAAACAGGGAGTTAACTGATCCGTTTATTCCTACTGCATTTGCTGATTTCTAGAAACAAAATGAGCGGAGGTACACTAGTGTTTAGAGACTAATGATTAAATACTCTTTTAACACTCAAAGTGGCGTTATGCATTCCTAGAACATGATCAGTACTGCCTTTGTGTACATGAACCGGTATTAAACACCTTTAATTAGTCTGCATTATATCCGTGTTATACAACCATGCATCTTGCAAGGCCTGTTAGTATTCGAACTGACAGAAGATGGGAAATAAAATCTCATTGCAAGTCGATCTGCTTGAACTGAAGACCCAAAAAAATTCAAAGTCCCCCTGCCTTTACCTATGAACGTAATTACAAAGTCCACATGAATATTCAACACTAGACAACAGCTTTGTCTAATCCAAATAATTCAAAGGCACGTCACGTGCTCAGCTTAAGCTGATTATCATAAAGATTCAGAAAGAGCATAAATAAAAAGTGATTTAAAAATCACAATACATAGCAGAAAGTTATGATCATACTTTAAAGACCCTTCAACGCAGCTACATATCCCAGTGCGCATAACTATGGGCAAAAACACTTCAAACCATAATCATCTTGCACGCATTGTGTACACGTATGATATAGTTTTGCAAATCTGTAGCTGGTTCTTATATGAACACGTCACCATTAGCTCATAGAAACATTATGAAAGAAACGAGGGATAATAGGGCACCATGCTTACATTACATTATTACTTCACTCGCTAATCCCTCAAGAGAACCGAAATAGACCGTACAAACCTTCTTGGCGTGGTCCTTTTGACATGAACATAATCTGTAAATTTTAGTTGACAACAAACTGTTATCATTACTGCACCATTCATGCTTCTAATTCTTTTTAACAAAATACACCTTTCATACCTTTATTAGGAAAGGCTGGCTGAATAATGTGTTTGCTGATAGGCTCGAACGCTGATTGAAATCTATGAAAAAGACCCTCACATTTCTTGCCATGAGAGAACCAATGCTTCTGTAATATATCAAACGAGCTTGTGACCAACAGCAGGATGACCATAGTTTTGTAAGTATAGTCAATAATTGATATTGATCTACAAGGCTATTGCAATGGTCTGTGAGACAGCTGCATTGTTCTGGGAGATGCACATTTCCATTATGACCAGCCACAAAAAACAACAACAAAAGCACAGCAAAACTCATCAACCTTTTGACCATGCTTTAACCTCACTCAAATTGTAAACGAGACCTTTCACGTCCGTGGTGAGAGACTGTACTGTGCTGAACAGCCTTTACTTGGATCTTCTAGGAGATGCTGTCTCCCACTATTTGACCAAACAATAGTACTGGGGGCAAACATGTGTATGCGAATGATTCTTCCGTCATTACATTAATGACTTGGCAAAGATATATATATATATATATATATATATATATATATATATATATATATATATGTAGAAAGAAACTCGTGGAGAGCGTGGCAGCAGAGAGTCCTCAGAAGAGAAGCCCCCTTCAAGCAAGTGTTTCGGCCCTTATCTCCTGACACTCTAGGGGGGTTGGGCCACACCCGGTTCATGACTCCGGATGTCCCTCTGCTGCCCCCCCCTTTTTTTTTCCCCATCTTGGGACGAGCCATGGCTGGGATTCGAACCCATGACCCTCTGGACATGCTCATTTTCCACTTAATGACTCGCGCTTTAACCACTGAGCCACAGGGACACCTGATATTTGTAGGGAAATTAAGCCTTATGAAGTTCACTTTTGTTCCTCCTTGACCAGATCCAGCTTGAACACCTCTCTGCCGCTTCTGCCATTGCTTTCAGGGCTCTGGTTTTTTCCTTCCCTGCAACTGAGAGCTGTTTCATGAGGCTGTATGCAGACGTTCCTACAAACCCCCTAGCTCCAATTTCTGCAGTGAGGACTTTGACCTGATAGCCTTCTCTCCTCAGGCTGTTTGCCAGATCAGCATACTTTTCAGTCTTGTAGATTTGAGCTGCCTCCATTCTGTTCTCATATGGCACCGTGAGCTCGATCATGATCAGCTGCTTGGTTGACTTAGAGTGGACTACTATGTCTGGTCTCATGCCACTCTTGCTGATGATCTCTGGGTGACTCTTCCATTCTGGGAGGTCTGCAGTGCACTCCCAGTCATCTGCCCCGTCCAGCAGACTCTGCCTGCATGTTTCGAGTGGCACTGTTGTTCTTGGCCATGATTTGCTGCCTCCTGCCGTGAAGAATGTTGCGGGTGCTTTTGGAGTCAGGGTTACTTTACATGAGCTTAGGACATGCTCCACTGTTTGTTTTTCATGGCAGAGGGGGCATGCAGGATCGTCTGTTTTCCCCCACTTCACCAGGTTTGCATTTGAGGGCAGAAGGTCATAAGCAGATCTGAGAATGAAGCTGATCCTGAGAGGGGCCATGTGCCAAATGTCATTCCAAGTGAGACTTCTTTGGAGTGCATTCTCCCACGTTGTCCATTGCCCTTGCTGGCTTTTCTGGACTGCTTTTTGGAGTCTTTTTTGGTCTTCTTCTTTTCTCATCTCCTGAATCATCATGTCTCTTTTGGCTTTTCCTTTGGCTCTTTGACCACCATTCAGTTTTGGTCACCCCGAGTCCTTGTCTGTTGGTCTGTGTGTGTCCTGTTATTTCTCTGATCTTGAGACTTTCTTTTGCAGAATCCATCGCCTCTTGAACTTTCCATTTTCTGCCTGTCTTCAGCTGGGGCTTGATTGCTTCTACCACCTTGTCTCCTGAGTCCTCCAGCATGCTTTGAAGTCTGATCTTCCCTGCTTTGTATTCCTCCAGGATGGATTTCAGTGGTAGTTTCAGCTTTGCTTGGCGACAGTACAGCGCTATGTCAGTCAGACAGGGTGGGACACCAAGCCATTTCCTTGTGAACTTGTTGATTTTGGCTTCCATTGCCTCCACTATGCTGGTGCAGATGTCGTATATCATCAGAGGCCATAGGAGCTTTGATATCAGCATGAACTGCAGACACCAGACCTTGTATTTGCCAGGGAGCCCACACTGGTCAATGGTCTCCAAGCCTTCCTCCGCCATCTGCTTGGTTTCTTTTGCTCTTTGTGTGTCTTTCAGCGTATCATCATATCATCTTCCAAGGCTCTTGACTGGTTTTCTGTTGTGACTGTTGGAATGGCCTGGTTGGCAACACTGAAGACCACAGATCCGGCCACTTTTCCTTTCCTCAGTGAGAGACTCCGTGATTTCTTTGGCTTGAACTTCATTCTGGATGAGGCAACTATGTCGTCCAGCCTCTCCAGCACATGACGTGTCTCGTCTTCTCTGGATGAAATCACTGTAGTGTCATCCATGAAGGCCTTGAGAGGAGGCATCTTGTATCCATCGCCAAGGTCTGTTTGTCTCGCGTTGTTTGTTGCTGCTTTCAAGATGAGTTCCATTGCCAGCACGAACAGTATTGGGGAAATTGCACAGCCCATTGCAATACCCACTTCCAAGTTGATCCAGTCTGTTGTGTACTCCTTGGTAGAGAACCGCATTGAGAAGCCATTGAAGTACTTCTTGAGCATGTCGCGGATGTTCTTTGGCACATGGTACATCTCAAGAGCCAACTGTATCATCTCATGGGGCACAGATCCATATGCGTTTGCCAGATCAAGCCACACTACGTCCAGGTCTCTCTTTTCTGTTTTTGCTTTTTGGATTGCGTCCCAGATCATTGTGACGTGTTCTACACAGCCAGCCACGCCTGGAATGCCACCTTTCTGGACTGACACATCCAAGTACTTGTTTTCCATCAGGTACTTGGTCAGCCTTGCTGCCATGACAGAGAAGAAGATTTTCCCTTCGACGTTCAGTAGTGATATTGGCCTGAACTGGCTGATGTCACTTGAGTTTTGCTCTTTGGGGATGTACACACCATCTGCCGTCATCCACTGGCCGCTGATCTTCTGGTTTCTCCAAGCCGATCGCAGCAGCCTGTGGAGCCACTCCAGCACCTTGGGACATTTCTTGTAAAGCTGGTAAGGTATTCCGTTTGGCCCTGGTGATGATTTGGCTCTGGCTTTGTCGACCACCTTCTTGATTTCCGCCAACGTTGGAGGCTTGCCATTGAACTGTTCCTCAGGGTTGGTTGGCCACACCAGACCTTGAATGTCGAGTGGTGCTTTGCTCTGTGGGTCAGAGTATGTTTTCCTCAGATGCTGCTCAAGTACTCCTTTGTCCACACTTAGGGTCCCAGATTTTGGCTGCTCAAACAGTGTTCTGGCAAACTGGAAGGGGTCTCTGAAGAAGCGCTCTTGTGTCTTCTTCTTTTTGCTCTTCCTCTTCCTCGCAGATTCCGCTTTGCTGAGGGCGCTGTGTTTTTCTTTCAGGTCTTTCCACAGTTTTTCCAAGCCTTGTTTTTCAGCTGGCAATGCGGTCTTCATTTGCATCTTGAGGTTTTTCTTTTGGACCCTGATCTTGTCTATCTTTTCTTGGCGTCTGGATTTCTTTGGAGGTGTTTTCTCTTTGGGTAGTTTTGCTCCATAGGCGTCTCTACATGTGGCATACACAATGTCCCCATATGTGGCTAGTTTGTGTTCCAGGGTGCTTTTCCCTATCAGTGCATCGAGTCTTTGGACGATTTTTGCATCCAGTTTCTCCCAATCTTCAGTTTCGTTTGCTCGTGGCAGGTTGAGTTTCAGGCGCCTGGCATCGAGGGCCTGTGCAAATTCCTCATCCGAACCAACAGCGTGGATGTTCTTGGCACTGTGGTTTAAATCCTGGCCTTGGTCTTCCGACGTCTTATCTGCTGATGCAGTGCGCTGCTGCTCATTCAGATGAGTCTTCACACATCCCATCTTTGTTCTGTGGATCTTCATGCCACGGGTGGTAGCGAAACGCTTTCCACAGACACATGGATATTCCATTTGGTCCATGTTCATAGTCTGTTTGGGATTTGCAGTCATGATTGGTTGAGCACCGATGGATTCATCATTCTCTCCCCCTTTCGGTGAATCCTGGGAGCATCTTTTCCTTTTATTCTTAGTAGCCACATGTTTAAGGCAAAGTGGGGAGCCAGCCCACAGAGCCCTTGGTTCTGGTCTTTCCCAGTGTCCTCTGGTCTTTCCTGGACGTCCTCCGGCCTATTCCCGGAAGTCAATGGTTTACCCATGCATCAGTAGAAAGAAACTCGTGGAGAGCGTGGCAGCAGAGAGTCCTCAGAAGAGAAGCCCCCTTCAAGCAAGTGTTTCGGCCCTTATCTCCTGACACTCTAGGGGTGTTGGGCCACACCCGGTTCATGATATAATATATATAATAGATATATATATATATAATGCTGAACAATTAAGTAGTGAGGGAAAACAAGTGCAGGCTAACAATTCTTCAGTCATTATAGTAATAACTTAGCAAAGATTTGACCTTTTAGGTAAAAAAAAATGAAGATGAATAAAATGGGGGGATTATATTACAAATAAGGAGAAACCCGTCACTAGCTGCCTGAGGGAACGATCGTCAACCCTCTCGAACGCAGATCTATTTGTATTGCCTGTTCCTAGGCCTTTCGTCCGCTGGATCGGACTCATCAGGGAGATACGGCTGATTGTGTCTGCGCTCCTGGTGTCAAATAGAGACACACCACAGTCCATAATTCTGTGGTGTTCTCACCACCAAGAGTCAAAAAAAGAATCCAACAGCACTCCCAATGTAGCCAGCGAAGGATAGTAAATGGAATCAAACGAAAGTGTGGAGAGGAAAAAAAGTTGCTGAAAAACTAAAAGCATTATGCAAACAGTATAAAATGTAGGGGACAATCTTTGAGCCTATGCTTGAGGATCCATTCAAGGATGCAAGGGAGATCAAAAGATATGGAACAGTCTGAGTGGTCAGCTCTGCTGTTCAATAACTCAAGCATTGTCAATGGCTAAGAATTGTGCAGAACAACCTTTACCTGGATCTCCTAAGAGATGCAATCTCCCACTGATTCAACAAACAATATAATGCTGAACAATTAAGTAGTGGGGGAAAACAAGTGCAGATTAACAGTTCTTCAGTCATTATAGAAATGACTTAGCAAAGATTTGAACTTTCAGGGAAAAAAATGAAGATAAAGAAAATGGGGGGAAATATATATATATATATATATATATATATATATATATATATATATATATAAAGCAAATCTTAAAAACTGGGACTACAAACTTGTTTCGAGGTCCTTCCTCTCTTCAGATCCCATGCCAATCTGACACGGGATCTGAAGAGAGGAAGAACCTCGAAACAAGTTTGTAGTCCCGGTTTTTAAGATTTGCTTTTAATCATTATTTTAGCTGCTCCCACATGGTTGAGCACTTTTTCAAAAAAAAGCCGGAAAATATTCTACCAGCTATATATATATATATATATATATATATATATATATATATCATGAACAGTATAAAAATGTCCTTAGAAAATCTCAAAATGCTCAACCCCTTGGGGTGCAACATCTGTTAAAAATATATTTTAAAAATGAAGTATCCATTTTAGATTTTTTCAGACCACAGTGCTCAACGTGAGGAGCAATTATCATGAACAGTATAAAAATGTCCTTAGAAAATCTCAAAATGCTCAACCCTTTGGTGAGCAACATCTGTTAAAAATATTTTGTTTAAATGAAGTATCCATTTTAGATTTTTTCAGACCACAGTGCTCAACGTGAGGAGCAATTATCATGAACAGTATAAAAATGTCCTTAGAAAATCTCAAAATGCTCAACCCCTTGGGGAGCAACATCTGTTAAAAATATTTTTTTTTAAATGAAGTATCCATTTTAGATTTTTTCAGACCACAGTGCTCAACGTGAGGAGCAATTATCATGAACAGTATAAAAATGTCCTTAGAAAATCTCAAAATGCTCAACCCCTTGGGGAGCAACATCTGTTAAAAATATTTTGATATATATATAAAGCTAGCTCTTATGTCTTAGATTGAAGAAATAGGGGGAGATAAGCATTCATATCTGCAGTGGTAGATAATTCTGCCTAACAGTATGTGCTTGAGTGGGTGAATGGGGAAAAATAAAATAAATGCTTCTCAAAATGTTTCTTGCAGTCATTGCAACACCAAGCTGCTCTGTAAATTGTTGGAATGGTGCGGTACTTGTCCTTGGAATTTATTAGTTTATTGTATTTTAGTCCCTTGTGGATTCATTCCAAGACCTGGCCCTCAGCACTTGTGTCTTAAGAGGTTACCTTTTTATATTTTCAACTTTTCACAAGAAAATGTAGCTTGTTTTGTTCCTTCATGATTTCCTTTTGCTTCTTAGGTGGCACCTTTGGTTGTTTTTTTGAAAACTCTAACAAACATACTACGGTATTGCACACCAGCCTTTTCTGGGATAGCATTCTTCTTAAAACCGAAAAGGCAGAGGAGTCAAATTACTACTTTCCGCGGTCACTGAGGAGAAACAATCAGGTTTCGAAATATCGGTATCTGACCAGGAGTTATATGTTAGTGAGTTTCCTCCCTATTGGAGATTGTCTCCCCCTTGGAGACTATAAGCTTGCTGAAGGCTCATTTTGAGAAGCGTTTATTTTATTTTTCCCCATTCACCCACTCAAGCACATACTGTTAGTTAGGCAGAATTATCTACCACTGCAGATATGAATGCTTATCTCCCCCTATTTCTTCAATCTAAGACATAAGAGCTAGCTTTGTTTATGGTTGAATGTTTCTTGCAGTCATTGCAACACCAAGCTGCTCTGTAAATTGCTGGAATGGTGCGGTACTTGTCCTTGGAATTTATTAGTTTATTGTATGTATGTATATATATATATATATATATATATATATGTGTGTGTGTGTAAGCTTATATCATGTATGCTATACATCATAACACTATATCACATCAGCCACTTAACTATGCCTGCAGGACAGTTAGGCAAAACACGCAAGGATATACTGTATTGTACTGTATGAATTAGTTAATTGTATGAAACTACGTGGTCCATGTCCTCCCATGTGGGCCAGTTGCACACAAAACAGTGCTGGACAGGAACTGCAGGACTGAAAGAAGGCGGCAATGAGTGTAGTGCCCGTAGAGCTAATATCCTTGACCCACAAAACCGTGATGTACGCCGTGATGCTAGCCACTGCGCGACAGCGACTGGTCTGTATGGACATTCTGTGAGTAGAACTGACACCTTGATGTTAATAAAGATGGCGTGCGTTTGTCAAATAGATTCAATACCACCTGTGTTGTGGCACATACAACATCGTTCAATATGATGAAAAGTATGCACGTACAGTACCATTCAATATAATAATAATAAAAACAAATGTCTCTTCAGCAACCTGAGCATTGGAACTATACATGCAGATGATGTCAGCCCGTATGTCAGCCCGTAAACTAGAGGTGAATGTTCGCACTTTAAAACTAAAGTTACATATCTCTTTCAATTCAGTTGGAGGTACAAGGATATTTATATACTTAATAATAATAATAATGATTTCTTATATAGCGCTTAATCAAACGAATTTCTCTAAGCGCTTTACAAAGTCATACTACATTCACCCTTCTCATATACAATAATACACCTTACACCCAACTACAAATACTATTACTACAATAACTAACAAATCCTAATCCTACCAATGTGACATTCACTTATTCTTCAAATATCACTACAAAAACTTAATCCTATAACGTTCAATCATACAACAAATACATATAATAGAGAACATACACATACGCTACATTTGAAAAGGCCCAGACGGCTATGAGTTAGGTTGTACCCCCCCCCCCCCTCTCCCCACAGCATTGACTAATTATGAGAAAATAGATGGGTTTTAAGTTTAGACTTGAAAGAAGAGATAGAATCTGAATGTCTGAGACAGTCTGGCAGTCTGTTCCACGTCGCTGGAGCTTGAAAAGAGAAAGATCTTTCACCAGTAGTAGTCCTGAAGCGAGTCATTCGCAGAAGGCGGTCGTCAGCACAGGAGCGTAGTTGTCGAGAGGGGGTGTAGATTTTAAGGAGATCTGAGAGATAAGAAGGTCCATTTTCAAAGGGAGCAGAGAAAGTGAGAGTTGAGATTTTGTACGAGATACGGTTTGAGACAGATAGCCAGTGAAGAGAGTGGAGGAGAGGCGAAATGTGAGCATGTTTTCTTGCTCTACAGACGACTCGGGCTGCATGATTTTGGATTCGCTGTAATCTTTCTATCAGGTATTTTGGAAGGCCGGCCAAAAGTGAGTTGCAGTAATCTATTCTAGATAAGACAAATGCACAAATGAGAGTTTTTGTAGCATCTGTAGAGAGAAGGTGACGTACAGAGCTGATTCTTCTTAGTTCTAAATAGGCAATCTTGCAAATATTTGAAACCTGTTTCTCAAAGGAGAGGGATTGGTCAAGTATGACCCCTAGACTGCGGACAGAGGTGGAGACAGAGACAGCACAGTCATTGATAGTGACAGTTGAAGGCAGAGAAGGATGGTTAGGCTGTTTTGTCACGAACATGAGTTCCGTCTTGTCGTCGTTTAGTTGTAGTTTGTTGGTTGTCATCCAGTCCTTCAGGTCTGCAATGCAGCCCCGCATCCGAGAAATCAGTCAGTCAGTTTCAGCAATGGGAGCCGACTGATGAAGCTGAGTATTGTCAGCAAAGCTCTCATGCGACATGGCGTGACCACTGATGACGTCAGACACAGGACTAGCATACAGCACAAAAAGGACTGGCCCAAGTACAGAACCCTGAGGCACACCGTACCTAAGAGGAGAACTGTCTGAGTATCTTCCCTGTACACACACTGTCTGAGTCCGTCCAGTCAAGTAAGAGATAATCCAGTCGAGAGCTGTGTCTTTGAATCCAAAGGAAGTTTGAAGCCGTGAGAACAAAATATTATGATCGATCGTGTCAAATGCTGCAGAGAGGTCTAACATCGCTAATAAGGAAACGTTCCCATCGTCAAGCCCGCAGAAGAGGTCATTGACTATATGGAGGAGTGCTGTCTCACAACTATGGCCTTGTCTGTAAGCAGATTGATGAGGATTCAAAAGGTGATTCTTTTCGAGATGTTCTAGAATTTGTTCCAAAACGATCTTCTCCAATAATTTTGATAGAAATGACAAATTTGATACAGGCCGATAATTCTTTAAAACATTTTTATCTAATGAAGGTTTCTTGATCAATGGACGTACCACTGCGGACCGGAAGATTTCAGGAACGTGACCAGAGGACAAAGAGGTATTGATAACATGAGTAAGATGGGGTAGGACATCATCAATGCACTGAAAGAGCAAGTTAGTGGGAATGGCATCAAGTTCACATGATTTAGGGCTGCATCGCAAACAAAGTTTTTTGACATAGTCTTGACTAACAGGACTAAAACAAGCCAAAGGAGATCCACAGTAAACTTTGTCATTCAGAGGATGTACAGGTGCAGTAGAATCTAGCTTTTCACGGATAGTGTCAATTTTTCCATTGAAAAACTCTAACAATTTCTGAGGGAGCTCTTGAGTTTGGAAGATGGTGGGAAGGGGGGAGTAGCTGACTTTGCCTAGGAGACTATTTGTGACATTTAATAGTTGCTTGGCCGTATTACAGGCCAATATCTTTGAAGAATAGAACAAAGTTTTTGCTTGATGAACAATGTCAGTAACATGATTTCTCGCAGTTTGATATATTTCCCTGTGCACAGTCAGTCCCGTGGCGCGCCATCGCCTCTCAGCCCCCCTCCTCTCCTGCTTGGCCTCGGACAACTCGGGACCCACTGTGTTGTGCCATTGACACAGTGAGCGATCAGTGATCAAGCGCCTGCTCACTGGAGCATGCTTATCAAGCATGGCACGGAGGGCAGAGGTCAGCTGACAGGCCGATGGCTCGCTCGGTATGGCCGTGCTCAGATCAATACTTCAACATAATATGTTTTGAGAAGATACACAGGCTGAACGATCCTTGTCATAAACTGACAATCTGTCGAGAGAATTGGCAAACGCCGACAAGGATTAGACAAAGGTTATTTCATATATTGTCAGTCCAGTTTTTTTCTTTAATCTACAGAGAGATAAGCACATTCTTATTGGCGATATGCTCCTGAATGTTCTGATATGGTAACTGGACCGACAAAACAAAACGGTTTTAATCATATAGTGGCTATGTGTCACAATTGTGGGAATGACGCAGGTGACCATAGCCTACACGAGGTATGGGGATGTTAATGTTGTACAAATCAGAATGATATTTAATTAGGTATACATTGTTTCAATTAATACAATAATTAGTTATACTTTGTTTCAATTAATACATAATTAGGTATACTGTGCTTCAATTAATGAATAATTATGCATAATGTACTTCAATTAATACAATAATTAGGTTTACCTTGTTTCAATTAATACAATAATTAGGTATACCATGTTTCAATTAATACAATAATTAGGTATACCTTGTTTCAGTTAATACAATAGGTAGACATACTGTGTTTCAATTAATACAATAATTTGGTATACTGTGCTTCAATTAATACAATAATTAGGTATACCTTGTTTCAATTAATCCAATCATTCCTATTTAAAATGGCATACGGCTGAGTTAATTTATTTTGTTTTTTCAGACATATCTGTGGATATCAACAGTCTCTTCAGCAGGTGTCATCCCTCTTCTCTTCCTGGTGGGAGTTCCAGGCAACCTCCTCAGTGCCGCTGTGTTCTACAGACAGGGGCTGGGGGAGAGGATCAACTTCTGCATCTTCTGTCTGGCCGTGGTGGACCTTGTCGTCATCACGTCCAATTTCCTTACTTGGGCAGAACATGCCTACCGCATGTTTTTCGGCTCTTCTAACGTCTTCGTCAGATATTTAGTGGGTAGGGACTTGGACACGCAATATCTGCCCCATGCTTCTTTCTTTCACTATGTACACTCTTTTTACCAAAAGGAGAGATGGATGGGATTTGCGAGATAAAGATGAAAATTAGGGCGTTTGATAACAAATGCAAAATTCTGCACTAGCAGTACGTGGGGACCATGGCAGTGTCGAAAACAGAATCATTCATATCACCCACTCAAAAATCTTTCGTCCGCGAATTCAGACTCATCCGTGGGACACCCATAGCAGTGTCATCACGGACAGTCTATGCACGTGGCCGCGTCCGACCTTAGTCACACAGTTCTCATACAGGTCAAAGTCACTCATGAAAGCAGTTCGTGGTCCCCATCCAGGTAATCCCACACAACAGAAGGACACACACACGTGCTTAACCCCACACCCGGTTGGCAGCGCTCATACGATGTCTACTGACCCTCGGTCAGCCTCTCCATACCCCATCCACGGGGTAGAGGTAGTGGCAGGGCACAGGCTGCACCCCACACCCGGATGGCAGTCAGTTCCAGGTCGGACATGGGGCTTCACCGACACCTGGGGGAACAGACTGCCAGCGAGGACCTTCCTTTAGTCTCCCCCAGCTCTCTGATCAAGTTGCTCGGCCGGTAGCTCTGTGGAGACTGAAGGGAAATCTTTGCTCACCTGACTTACACAAAATGCAAGTGAGTAGTTGTCAGATAAACAGGCCAACCAGTTTTACAGGTTTACCTGTTCCGGTCAAACGTGTCCCCAAAATTTGGGAGCAGACGAAATACGGTCCGTCACATCAATAGATGTCGACAGTCAGTGGTCAGTTCAGCTGTTTAATACCCCAAGCGCTGTCAGTTACATCAGTGCTGACAGCAGCCGGGAATTACGCAAAGCAGCTTTTACTTTTATATCCCTTTTTGAACCCTTAGTGGAGAGAATACCACAAAATTATAGACTACAGTATATCTCCATTGACGCCAAGGGAACACAGACACAATCAGCCCTGTCTCCCTAATGGGTCCGAATCAGCGGACGAAAGGCCTCAGAACAGACAATACGAATGGTTCCGTCTTCAAGATGGGTTACAATGGTCATCTGCTTCAGACTCATCAGGGTGACCTCACTGATTGTGTCTATGTTCCCTTGGCATCAAGTGGAACTATACTACAGTCTATAATTCTGCGCATTCTCACCACCAAGGGTTCAAAACACAAACTCTAATAGCACTCCACAGCAGCCAGGGAAAGGCAGAAAAGTAAAACGAAAAGAAAACGTGGCAAGAAAAATAAATTGCTGAAAAACTAAAATCATTAAGTAAACAGTATCAAATGTAGAGGGAAATATTTGAGCCTATGCTTGAGGATCCATTTCAGGACGCGAGGGAGGTCAAAAGGTGTCAACATTCAAAGTGGTCAGCTCTGCTGTTTGATGACCCAAGCACTGTCAGTCACATAAATGCCGACAGCAGCTAACAATCGTGAAGAACAACCTTTACTTGGATCTCCTACGAGATGTGATCTCCCACTGATGGACCAAACAATAATATGTTAAAGTTAGCAGTGGGGGAAAACAGTGCACGCCAACAACGAAACGGGGAAAAAGGAAGGAAGGGAGGGTGGAGTGTGTGTGTGGTGGGGGGGTGGGGGTGGGGGGGGAGAAAACGGGAATGAAACATCATGGAGACAGATTATAAATGTGAAATCCTTCAGTAGCGACATATGGGAACCATTGTAACCCATCTGGAAGACAGAACCGTTCATATCGCCTACACCGATGCCTTTCATCTGCTGATTCGGATTCATCGGGGAGGCACGGCTGATTGTGTCTGTGCTCCCTTGGCATCAAATAGAGATATACCACAGTCTATAATTTTGTGGTATACACACCACCAAGGGTTCAGAACAGTATCCAATGGCATCCAAAAGAAGCCAGGGAAGGTATAAAAGTAAAACGAAACGAAAAAATGGTAAAGAAAGATAGATAGACAGATAGAAAGACAGATAGATAGACAGCAGCAAATAGAAAGATAGCTTAGATAGCAGACAGAGAGAGAGAGAGAGAGAGAGAGAGAGAGAGAGAGAGAGAGACAGAGACAGAGAGAGAGACAGAGATAGATATAGATACAGATGAGGATATCAAAGTAAAGGCTGTTCTGCACAATTCTCAGCTGCAGTCAGCACCTTTGTGACTGACAGTGCTTGGGTTATCAAAACAGCTGAGCTGACCACTCTAGCTGTTGACACCTATTGACCTCCCTTGTGTCATTCAATGGATGCCAAAGCATAGGCTCAAAGATTCCCCTCACCATTTAGTACACTTAACATAACGATTTTAGTTTTTCAGCAACTGAGTTGTATACAGCGCTTCTTTCTCGTTTTACTACCCTTCACTGGCCGCTTTAGGGTTCCGCTGGATTTCAGTTCTTAACCCCTGGTGGTAAGAATGCCATAGAGTTACAGACAGTGGTACAATTGCATTTAATGCCAGGGGAGCACCGACACGATCAGTTTGGCTCACGGATGAGTCTGAATTCGCGGGCGAAAGACTTTTGAGTAGGTGATGCGAATGGTTGTTTTGAGTGGGTGATGCGAATGGTTGTGTTTTGAGTGGGTGATGTGAATGGTTGT
>CM065717.1:6836952-6846952 GCA_033310375.1 Conus canariensis
GGCCAAATCCAGGCAAAAAGAGAAAATGGACCATGGACCACCACCATTTCTTCGATCGGATGGAGACGCGGTACTTGTCAATGTTCTGGTCCATCCTATCAATCCCTCCCACGGTCTTGTTGTAGTGATTGATGAGAGCTGGCTGATCAATGCTGACGTGCTGCCTGGCTTGACTGGAAACCCTTCTTGTTTTCTGTGTAGGATTCACGCCCACCTTGCTGGAGATAACATTGACAACGTTGTTGTCATTCCAACGAACCACGATTATTGCATTGCTTGTGTCAGTGTAGTAGTCGAAGGTGCCCTTGGAGTTTTATTCATCTCCTGCACTGATCGCAGCGGACAATCTTCAACCCGATTTGCACGAATGGTTCCTGTGCATGCAATGCCTTTGGAAGAGAGGTAGTCCACGAGTTTCAGTGACGTGAAGAGGTTGTCAAACGTGAGGTGGAAAGCATATTGTCCTTGGATTTCAGATACAAGATCGATGACAACTGATCCTCCCATTCCCACACCACACCACACCACACCACACCACACCACACCAGGGCAGGCCGCAACAGCTTGCCTTCCTTTCGCCCCTTGGTAGGGCTCATATTGGACGGCGTATCCCAAGGGGGTAGCAAGGACCCACATCTTGAATCCAAATCGGATGGGTTTGCCTCTTATAAATTGTTTTGAGCCATGCCGACCATAGTACGGGACCATGCTCTCATCAATGCTGAGATTCTGTTGTCTTAGAAAGTAACGAAGGCTTCTTTCATTCAGCATGGTCAGCAGTGGTCTGACTTTGGCCATCTTGTCATCAGTTTCAAGGCTGGTGTTGTCACTCACATGGAGGCATCTCATGATCTCCTTGAATCTGTCTCGGCTCATGGCTGAGGTGGCAGCTGTATTATGAATGTCCATGTCATTGGACCAGTACATTCTGCGTCGGGGAAGTGTGCAGTAACCAGATAGAATTAGGATGGCCAGAAAGGTGCGAACCTTTCTGAGTCAGCTTTGCGTTTTTGCCATGTTGTGAAGAGATTGCACCGTACTCTGCATTCCCCAGTTCAGAAACGTGTTCATCTGAATGCTGCACACACACACACACACACACACACACACACACACACACACACACACACACACACACACACACGTTTTAGATATTGAATTATAGTATTTTATCTTTCTTTCTTGATTCTCTCTCACTCTAATCTCTCTCTCTCTCTCTCTCTCTCTCTCTCTCTCTCTCTCTCGGGAGGGAGGGAGGGAGGGAGGGAGGTAGGTATGTGGGAAAAATAACTATAAAAACTGACCATGTCGTTCTCTTGGGGAGTAGACTGAGTGCTGTCACCACCGGTGATCTCTCTTCCGTCAGCATAAATGACTGTTGCTGAAGCAGATGACTGAAGTTGCCGCCCATTCAGATTGTGAATTTCAGCATCTTCATCTCCACTGTCCTCGTCTGGCAATTCATCAGTAGGTGTGGGATCAGTGTAGATATTGGCAGTTTGGAAAGCAGTGTCCGCTTCAAGGATATCCAGTACTTCATTTACATTGTATCGTCTGCAAAACAGAGATCGTTTTGATAAAGTGAGCACCAAGGAAGTCGAGCATGCACATATTTAGGTTAGTTTGACTGTTGGTTGTTTTGGTGCTTTACGTCTCAGCCACTTTCGCGGATCAGAGACAGCTGGTCACATTGTCCTGACACCAGCGAACCAGTTTCAGTAATGCCGGGAATTCAAACCCTTGACCTTTAGAACAAGAGTCGAACCCTCTACTGACTGAGCTATCCAGCTCTTCGATTAGTTTGACTTTATTTCATCTTTAGAGATAAGTTCAAATAAAAAAGAAACACATGATGTGTCATGGTTTTTTTTTTTCGTTTCTCCTGTGCCTGTTTATCAATCCTGTAACTAATAACATTGACGTAACGAAATAAAAAAAAAATGATGTACATTAAAATTATAACATATCATGAAACGAAATAACAATGTAACATACATATTTCAGCACTGTTACAATTAATTTAGACTGATTTCAAACACAAAAAACTGTCACTAGCATGAAATGAAAAACCTGTACCCGCTCGTGCCTAGCGTCCCTATAGTGGAACGCCTATCAAACGCAACACATTTTACCTATTATAAACAATAAGCGTATATCATCGTACACGGTTTTAGTTTATATCCTACGTATCACATTTACTTCAATAATATCATTAAAATGTGTTTGACAAAAGAGATATTGACTTACCTTCTGCTTTGATCCATCTTGACTGTTTTCAACCATGTGGTTCATCACAAATGGCCGACAACTGGAAGTACATAACGCTTGTGTGTATTAGAATTATAGAAGTTGCTTCCCTTTAACTAATTATCACAATTTAGTTGCCTTATCTTTAACATTAAGCCAATAAAGGGCAAATAACTATAGCGTCCCACTATAGGGACGCTAGGCATAAATGGGTTAAAGAAAAAATGCTTATCGTATAAACTACCCGAAATCGAACGAACATGCCATGATGATTGTGCACAGAGTGAGTAATAGTATCACTGAAGCAAAGATAGCACAATTATGGCTTACGTTTCTTGACAAAGTCCCTGAGTTTCAAAACGGTGTGACTGAGGGCGGAAAATGAAGCAAAATTTGGAAAGAGAGGTGGTTAGTTACCGCCAAGGACACAAACAAACAGAGTACAGGACTAGACACAATGCATTTCGACCTCTTGGGTCTTTTTGATTTGGACTTTGGAGACGAACAGGAGAAGCACAGCTAAGTGGCTATATGTTCTTGTCACTGTCCTAAATGTTATTTGTTTTCACCTGAAGAAGACCCAAGAGGTCGAAATGTATTGTGTCTAGTCCTGTACTCTGCTTGTCTGTGTCCTTGGCGGTAACTAACCCCTGCTCTTTCCAAATTAAACTCCCTGAGGTTAGTAGCTAGTGGTATGACCATGAAGGATGGGGCACAGTACGCGAATAGCAAATTTATTTTTTCCATGAAAAAAAAGCAAACATAACACACACACACACACACACACACACACACACACACACACACACACTCACACACACGCACACGCACGCACGCATGCACGTAAGAACACATACACGCACGCACACACGCACGCATGCTTCACACACAAACACACTCACGCACGCACGCACGCACGCACGCGCTCACACACAAACACACACACACACACACACACACACACACACACACACACATGCATGCACACACACACACAAACACACACACACACACACACACACACACGCGCGCGCGCGCGCGCGCGCGCGCACGCACACGCACGCGCACTCACACACACACACTCACACACACACACACACACACACATACACGCATGCACGCACGCACGCACGCACGCTCGCACACACACACACACACACACACACACACACACACACACACACACACACACACCTGTCTGAATCACTATAGTGGAAGGACATTAAACCGACGACCACACACACACACACACACACCAGTGGAGTGAGAGTAAAGCTGTCTCAAGCAGTAGTAAAGTTTATGTGCCTAGGGAGTTTCTGCTATTACTATGCAGCTGGTTTGGGCTGCATTGCTCCAGTGCATAAGATGGCCTGTGTTGTATGCATTGTTTTGCCCACCTTGCAGTGAAAGGTAATCCGGACTGTTTATTACGCTTGGTGTGAAAAACTGTACCGCTATAGAGCAGTGACTTCACCAAGCGTAACCGACAACCTTTTTCTTGGCGTTTGCTTTGCTGCGCTTGTTTGTGTTTTGTTTCTCATACTCCTATTATTTTGGTTCGAATGAGTCGAATCCAGTGAATAAAGGGATGATGTCAGCTGACCATGTGACTGCAGGTGTGTCAGAGTTCAACAAGGTCAGCATGTTTCTGAGCACGGTGATTGCAGCGGAGCGTTGTTTGTGTGTTGTCAGCCCACTGCGTGCACAGCGCGTGCTCAGCACGCGCACTCTGGCTTTCGTCATCATCTCTGTGTCCGTCATCCTTCTGGCCGGTGTGATGGTCATTGCTGCTCCCAAGCACACTGAGGCATGTGTGTTTGACCCGCAGACCAACGAGACGTCATTTATCTTTCACGTCACAGAGTATGATGACGTCACTTTATTTCTTTGTTCTTTCTCCTTTTTTCAGACTCTGTGTGTGTGTGGTGTGTGTGTGTGTGTGTGTGTTGTGTGTGTGTGTGTGAGTGCAGAGTGCGTGTGCCGTGTGTGTGAAGACAGGCAGACAGACAGACATAAGAATGGAGGAGAGGAGAGAGAGAGAGCAGAAGATGAGCAGTAAGAAGAAGAATGGTAAGGAGAGAAGACAGAGATGAGAGAGAGACAGAAGAGGAAAAGAGAGAGAAAAGGAAGAGAGAGAGAGAGAGAGAGAGAGAGAGAGAGAGAGAGAGAGTCAAGTCATCAGTGTTCTACATCACAGATTCTACATGGAAAACCAGGAGGTAGTTGACCTGTTTGACATCTTTGTATACTCCACCGCCCTGCCAGCTCTTTGTTTCGTTGTCATCGTCGTCGCCACCGTCATCACTGTCGTCAAGCTGCAGTCAGCTGTCCAATGGAGACAGCAATCCGCCTCTGCCGTTCGACAGCCACCTACAGGAAGTTCCACACATCAGATGGTGGCAGTGACCTGGATGTTGATTGGGACTTCCGTCTTGTTGATCGTGTGCTTATCTCCCATTTTGGTGGTGCAGATGGCCATGTTCTTGTTCCCACAGCTGAAAAGGGGTGGCCCCTATCACAACGTGGTGGACGTCATTTTTATCATTGTAAATTTATTCCGATGTATTAATTCCTCCTTCAATTTCTTCATCTACTACCAGATGGGGTCTCGTTTTCGCCAGACTCTAAAGGAGCTGCTGATATGTGGGTTAGCGGGAAAGCACAACAAAAATCAATTCGCTAAAAAGCAGAAAAAGTGAAGTTTTCACCTAGGCAAATAAAAAGTGTTGAACATGTTTTGTAGTGGGTTTGACTCTTTTGAAAAAAAAACAAACAAACAAAAACAAAACAAAAAAACAAACAAACAAAAAAACATCGCAGAGATGTAGATGCAGATGATGTGACAGACTCAGATAGTATATGATGTGAATTATCTCTATGTTGGATGGAAGAGAATTCCAAATGGTGGAACTGAACAAAATTATCTATGCCCATAGCCGCTGGAATATCAATCTACATTCCCCTTCCATGACTTTCACCCGAAACACGTTCAAACTAGTCCAGTGTGGCCTTGGAAAACATCCACCAATGGGGCAGAAAGAAAGAATGATCGATGTCACAATTTGTTTTAATCCACTTTTCTGTAAACAATTCTTTCTTACTCTTCAAATGGTACTTATGTTCATACATATAGTAAAAGCACAGAATATTTTTCTTCGAAAACACACCGTTAGAAATAATTCAAGTGCGTGCTATCTCTCTCTCTCTCTCTCTCTCTCTCTCTCTCTCTCTCTCTCTCTCTCAAATTTTGATAGATATTAATAGATCGTTCGATTAAAAGATGGAAAATGAAACCACAGCATCATCAGCAGCAGAAGAGGCAGCAGAGGCAGCCACAACAACAAAAGTGACAACTACTGCCTCTACTGCTACTACCACCACCACCACCACCACCACTGCTACTACTTTTACTACTACTGCTACTGCTACTACTACTACTACTACTACTACGACGACGACGACGACGACGACGACGACAACGACGACAACGACGACGACGACGATGCATACAGGTGTTGACGGGCACATGTACGCACAAATGCACACACACACACACACACACACACACACACACACACACACACACACACACACACACACCAGTGGATCACCGCAGGGAATCCCCGAGACACGCCCCTCACAAGCCAACCAGTCTAAAGCGGGGTAGTGACGTTCGTGGGGAAAGGGTGGTAGAGGTGGGATAAAAACACCTTCGCAGGGGGAGAGAGGGACTGTGCAAAGGAAGGGAGAGGGTCAGAGTGGGCGGCCTGCAACACGTGAAACTGGTGGCAGTGCGGGTAGAGGGACACAGCAAAGTGGGTTGTCGAGTTTCTTGTCAATGAGTGGCAACACACGGCGCGCGACCACTGACAGTGACAGCGACAGGCGTTCTTAGCGTTCTGGGTCAACCTCCAGTAAATAGGCCAGGCTTGATCAGCCGACTCAGTTATCGTTCCATAATTATAATGTTGAAAACCTGTGTAGAAAATTAAATGATGCATCTTTTGTAAATTATGTGTGTTCATTTGATTTCGTGTGTCTAACTGAAACATTTGCTAATCAGGCTTTTGACTTCAGTTACATTTTTCATGATTATGTAAAATTTAGCTCCCCAGCAAAAAAAGCTGTCATTATTTGGTAGAAACTCGGGTGGAGTTTTATTACTTGTTAAAAACTGTTATTCTCACTTGGTTAAACGAATTGAACTTACATATGACAACTTGGTTGTTTTAAAAATTGAGAAAAGTATATTTGATATGGATAAAGATGTATTATTGATTGTAAGTTATATTCCCCCTGAAGGTAGTCCTTTTTATAACTACACTGATGTGAAAAATGGTATTCTTATCTTAGAAGAAAAATTGCAGCATCTAGTTCAGAATGGAAATGTTAACATAATTTTATGTGGTGATTTGAACGCCAGAACAGGATGTGAGCAGCCCACCATTGAAAACCTGACAAGTCATTTAAATCCACTGGATGACAGGGAAAATGAAGAGACGTATATAAGACATTCAAAAGATGGAAATGTGAATGATTTTGGTCAAACGCTTTTAGATTTTTGTTTCATGTTTGATTTAGTCATGTTGAATGGATTTTGTGAGGGTAATCCATGCGGCGATTTTACATATGTATCACCACACGGTAGTAGTGTAATTGATTATTTCATTGTGTCTGAAGAATTGCAATTTGATTTTGATTTGTGTGTTAGTGATAATCTACACTCTTGGCACCTACCGGTTGAATTGAGATGGAAGAAAGGAATGACGGAAGGGAGAGAAATGAAAATGAATGAGGGTATGAATGAGGGTGGAGAAGAGAAGATTATATGGAATGATGAGAATGCTCAGACTTACAGGGATGAATTGGAATCTGACATGTTTAAGGAATACATGAAGCAAGCGAACGATGGATTCGATGGTGATGTTGATGAATGTCTGGATGTGTTTACCTGTGCGATGTATGGTGCTGCTGCATGTATGGTGCGTACAGTGGGGAAGAAGAAAAAACAAAAAGATGACTGGTTTGAAAGGGAATGTGAAGTAATGAAAAGACGAGTTAAGGGCCTTCTGAGAAATTACCAGCGTTCTAAGACTGACGTTAATAATCGAAGGCAAATTTATGTAAACGCACGGAAAGAATATAGCAAGCTAAAGAGAGAGAAAAGGGAACATTTTGATCATTCCAGACTAGAAAAATTAAAAGATTCAGTTAGAGACCCGAAAACGTTTTGGTCAACTCTTAGAACGATTAACAGAAAGTCACTAGTATATAATGAAATTTCAATAAAACAATGGCATGATCATTTTTACGGTGTTTTTAATTCTCATGATAATATTTACGAGGAGGATAGTCATAATGACCCGAATAATGAAAATATGCAAGAACCCTGTTTAATGACCCAATCACAAAAAGCGAAATGGAAAAAAAGCATTAAAAGATTAAAAAGCGGTAAAAGTGCTGGCCCAGACGGAACTGTAAATGAAATGCTAAAAAATGCAAATAATTTGGTTATTGAGTTTCTGGTGCGTCTTTTTAACAAACTTTTCGAGTCTGGGACATTTCCAGCTCAGTGGTCGAAATCCGTCATAATACCGCTGCATAAAAAAGGTGACATCAATAACCCAGATAATTATCGAGGCGTAAGTCTGTCCAGTGTATTAGGCAAGATCTATACCAGTATTTTGAATTCAAGACTTACTAAATGGGTGGAAAGAGAAGAACAAATTATTGAAGAGCGGGCGGGTTTTAGAAGTGGATATAGCACCATTGACCATATTTTCACCTTGTATTGTTTAGTTCAAAAATATCTCTCCAGAAATTCGAAATTATACGTGGCTTTTGTTGACTTCCGGAAGGCCTTTGACTCGGTTAACAGAAACCTATTATGGGAGTGCCTGAGGAAATCTGGTGTGGATGGAAAATTGTATAATGCGCTGAGAGGAATCTATAATACCGTTCTAGCCTGTGTATGTGATAACTGCTTATCATCACAATATTTCAATTGTCCAAGAGGTGTCACGCAAGGCTGTGTGCTAAGCCCCCTACGTTTTTAATTTTTCATTAATGAACTTGCTGTGGAGTTATCAAAACGTGGAAGACATGGCATTCAACTAATCTCTGGAGGAATTGAAATGTTTCTGATGTTATTTGCCGATGATGTGATATTGCTGTCAGACACTGTTATAGGGTTGCAAAATCAAATCAATGTACTTAAATCTGAAGCTGATAGAATGCAATTGGTTGTAACTCTAGACAAAACTAATATACTCAGAGGCATAAAAAACGCGAAAACAAACTGTATAGAAATTTTGATGTAATTTGGCCAACGATTCCTTTGAACTGGTAATAGAATGTGAGAAAAAGCAATCAAACACCGCAAAAGTGTCCTTTCAAAGTTCATTCTGGTAGAAAATAAGGTCACATGAACTTGACCTTGACCCTGTGTTAACAGCAGAATGTCAGTATCTGGTGTGACCACCTCGAGCATAGATCACAGCTATGCACCTGCGGTACATCGAGCGCACCAGAGTGTTGGTCTGCCTCTGGGGGACTTGCCACCACACCTGGCCCTCAGCGACAGCAAGCTGAGCTGCTGTCTGGGGTCTGGGGTTGAGCTGGTTCAACTGCCTCTGAAGGGTATCCCAGAAATGCTCTGTTGGGTTAAGGTCGGGAAAACGGGCTGGGTGAGGCAGCAGATTGATGTTGTTCTGCCTCAGGAAGTTCTGCGTAGCACGGGCAGTGTGCGGCCTTGCGTTGTCCTGCTGAAACAGGTTCTGTGGATGCCGCTGGAAATGCGGCAGGATGTGGGGCCTCAGGACTTGGTCGGTGTAATGAACAGCAGTGACCCCGTTACCACGTCCTGGACCCACATTCTGGAAGATGACTGGCCCAATACGGCGATTCATGCCGATAGCCCCCCAGATCATGATGCTTTCACCACCCCATGGGTCCCTTTCGGTGATGTTGGCATCCGTGAAGCGTTCCCCCGCTCTTCTCCAGATCCGGATGCGGCCATCGCCTGGGTCGACGCAGAACCGGCTTTCATCACTGAAGAGGACTCGGCCCCAGTCCCGATGGCGCCAATGCACGTGGATCTGTGCCCACTGCAGACGGTTCTGGCGATGCTGGAGTGTCAGGATAGGTCGCCGGGCTGGACGCCTGCATTGGAGACCAACTGTGTTCAGTCGGCGACGCACGGTCCTGCTGCTGATTGGCCTGCCATGGTTGCCGACGGTGTTCCTGGCTGTGTTGGCAGCGGTTTGGTAAGGCTCCCGTCGATGCTGACGCAGAAGATGGCGGTCTTGGGCTGCTGTGGTGACCCTCGGTCTGCCGCTCCTCGGTCTGTCATCAGTGGTGTTTCTTTCTTGAAAGCGGTCCAGAAGGTGATAGACGGTGGAAATGTGGACTCCGAATGCGATAGCGACCTGCCTCATTGGAACCCCGGCCTGCAGTTGCCCCATTGCTATGCAACGATCTTGACGAGAAAGTCTCGGCATTATGTTGGCGCCGCTGGAAGGGATAATTTGAACTTTTTGGGGTTTGGAAATTTATAGCCCCACAATCGGGGCCACATTGAGTTGCAATTCACATTGATGCACGTGGCGTAGGTAGTCCACATGGCAAATGCACTCCTCGTGCCAAAAACGCTGACCCGGCAACATTCACCCACTGTTACGAGGTTACAACTGGCCAAGACACCACGTACTGCTAATGTTGCACGTGACAACGACATTGCTTACGTCCTGTTCAC
>CM065717.1:6854452-6884452 GCA_033310375.1 Conus canariensis
AGGCTATTGCAATGGTCTGTGAGACAGCTGCATTGTTCTGGGAGATGCACATTTCCATTATGACCAGCCACAAAAAAAAGGCACAGCAAAACTCATCAAACGTTTGACCATGCTTAACTTCACTAAAATTGTAAACAAGATCACTCACTTCCGTGGTGAGAGACTGTACTGTGCAAAACAGCCTTTACTTGGATCTTCTATTAGATGCAATCTCCCACTGATTGACCAAACAACATCATGCTGAACAATTTAGTACGGGGGGAAAACATGTGTATGCTAACAATTCTTTCGTCATTACATTTATGACATGGCAAAGATTAAAAAAAAATGTATATATATATATATATATATATATATATATATATATATATATATATATATATACATGCTTATATCCCCCTATTTCTTCAATCTAAGACATAAGAAGAAGCTTTGTTTTATAATTGAATATTTCTTGCAGTCATTGCAACACCAAGCTGCTCTGCAAGTTGGTGGAATGGTGCTCGGTTACTTATCCTTGGAATTCATTAGTTTATTGTAGTTCAGTCCCTTGCGGGTTCATTCCAAGAAGTGGCCCTCTGCACTTGTGTCCTAAGAGGTTATCTTTTTTATATTTTCTACTTTTCACAAGAAAAATATAGCTTGTTTTGCTCTTTCATGATTTTCTTTTGCTTCTTAGATGGCACCTTTGGTTGGATTTTTGAAAACTCAACAACCATACTACGGTATTGCACACCGGCCTTTTTCTGGGATAGCATTCTGCTTAAAACAGAAAAGGCAGAGGAGTCAAGTTCAGAGTGCACTGCGAGGGTGGCATAGCAGTGGACGCCATGGGAGAGGTGGCAGCTCTCCTTTGAGGGACACTGATGTGAGAGATCAGTGTTGGGCGGCGCAGACAACCTTCCAGCTGTGTGGGTGACGGCGGGTCTAGCCTGTGTCGCTGGGGGACGGCTCCTGGAAATGTGGGGCGATCTGCGAAGGAGCGCTGCCTGACTGTGACTACCGTGGCCTGGCATACCGTGCTGTTTTGTGGGGTGACAGACATGGGGGCACTCCTTATGGGGTTGGGCTGAAAAATTGCCCTGTCGGCCGCAGTCGGTGAGTGCCCGCCAAGTTTTAGGGACTCGTGCAGCGCTCCAGCGACTTTCGTCCTGCTCCCTCCTTGAGGCGGCCTCACGCGGCATAGGACCATCGCCACCCGAATGTTCTGATATGGTATCTGGACCTACAAAAAACAAAACGGTACCTACAAAAAACAAAACGGTTTTAATTATATAGTGGCTATGTGTCACAATTGTGGGAATGACGCAGGTGATCATAGCCTACACGAGGTATGGGGATGTTAATGTTGTACAAATCAGGATAATAGTTAATTAGGTATACCTTGTTTCAATTAATACAATAATCAGGTATACCTTGTTTCAATTAATACAATAATTAGGTATACTTTGCTTCAATTAATACCATAATTAGGTATACCTTGTTTCAATTAATACAATCATTCCTATTTAAAATGGCATACGGCTGAATTAATTTATTTTGTTTTTTCAGACACATCTGTGGATATCAACAGTCTCTTCAGCAGGTGTCATCCCTCTTACTGTTCAGCTTACCAGGAGCAAAAACACCCGCTATTTCTGTAAATTCTTCACTTCTGATTTGCAGTGCTGTTATTCCCTTCTCAGAAAAGGTTAAAAACCTTGGTGTCTTTATCGATAGCGATCTTGATATGAAGGCACAGGTGAACCATGTCTGTAAAATATGCTTTCTGGAAATTAGACGTATAGGTGCTATCCGACATCTTACCACTGAAGCAACCAAAACTCTCACCACTTCTCTCGTGCTTTCGCGTCTCGATTACTGTAATTCTCTACTAGCAGGCCTTCCCGACTACCTCACCAAAAAACTTCAGCACGTTC
This sequence comes from Conus canariensis, assembly GCA_033310375.1. Taxonomy (NCBI): domain Eukaryota; kingdom Metazoa; phylum Mollusca; class Gastropoda; order Neogastropoda; family Conidae; genus Conus; species Conus canariensis. Next base: position 6,856,372 of record CM065717.1, read on the forward strand.
AAAACTGTGCAGCTAGACTAATCCTCAAAGCTCCCTTCAAAGAACACCCTCAACTATTATTACGCAGACTTCACTGGTTGCCGGTCAAAGCCAGGGTGACATAAAATCGCATGCCTCTGTTTCAATGCTGTTAAAACTGGAACTCCAGCCTATCTGTCTGAACTTCTAAACTCATACTGCCCAGCTAGAACCCTTCGCTCGTCTTCTGACTTGTTGCTCCTCGTTCCTCCCAGGTTCAAATGCAAAAGAAGTAGGGATCGTTCCTTCTCCTTCCTGGCTCCTAAAACTTGGAATTCTCTTCCACACGACATAAGGCACTGTGACTCTTTTTCAGTTTTTAAAACGAAACTAAAAACTCATCTTTTTACCGTCTATTTCGGCTGATAATTCAAAAGTCCCGGTCATACACAGATGTCAGTTTGTGTGAGTGCGTGTGTGCGAAGGTGCGCGTGAGTGGTTGTGCGTGTCTGCTTTTCCGTGTGTGCTGTGCGTATCTGCTTCCCCGTGCCTGAGTATGCGGTTTGTGTGCGTGTGTGTGTGTGTGCGTGCGTGTGCGTGTGTGTGTGTGTGTGTGTGTGTGTGTGGTGTGTGTGCGTGTGCGTGTGTGTGTGTGTGCGTGCGTGCGTGTGTGTGTGTGTGTGTGTGTGTGTGTGTGTGTGTGTGTGTGTGTGTGTGTGTATGGTGTGTGTGTGTGCGTGTGTGTGTGTGTGTGTGTGTGTGTGTGTGTGTGTGTGTGTGTGTGTGCGCGCGTGTGCGTGTGTGCGTGCGTATTTTTGTTAGTCCTTGTATTGTAAAGCGCTTAGAGCTAATCTAGGATTTGCGCTATAGAAATAGTCATTATCATTATCATTATCTTCTCTTCCTGGTGGGAGTTCCAGGCAACCTCCTCAGTGCCGCTGTGTTCTACAGACAGGGGCTGGGGGAGAGGATCAACTTCTGCATCTTCTGTCTGGCCGTGGTGGACCTTGTGGTCATCACGTCCAATTTCCTTATTTGGGCAGAAAATGCCTACCGCATGTTTTTCGGCTCTTCTAACATCTTCGTCAGATATTTAGTGGGTAGGGACTTGGACACGCAATATCTGCCCCATGCTTCTTTCTTTCACTATGTACACTCTTTTTACCAAAAGGAGAGATGGATGGGATTTGCGAGATTAAGATGAAAATTAGGGCGTTTGATAACAAATGCAAAATTCTGCACTAGCAGTACGTGGGGACCACCGCAGTGTCGAAAACAGAATCATTCATATCATCCACTCAAAGATCTCTCGTCCGCGAATTCAGACTCATCCGTGGGATACAGCTGATCGAGTCGGTGTTCCCTTGGCACTAAATGCAATTATACCACAGTCTGTAATTCTATGGTATTCTTACCACCAGGGTTAAGAATTGAAATCCAACGGAACCCTAAAGCGGTAAGTGAAGGGTGATAAAACGAGAAGGTAGCGCTGTATGGAACCAAGCTGCTGAAAAACTTAATTGTTATGATAAGAGTATAGCATGTAGAGGGCCATCATTGACCCTATGCTTGGCGATCCATTTAATGATACATGGGAGGTCAATAGATGTCAACAGTCAGAGTGGTCAGTTCAGCTGTTTAACACCCCAAGCACTGTCAGTTACATCAGTGCTGACAGCAGCCGAGAATTACGCAGAGCAGCGTTTACTTTTATATCCCTTTTTGAACCGTTGGTGGAGAGAATACCACAAAATTATAGACTACAGTGTATCTCCATTGACGCCAAGGGAACAGAGACACAATCAGCCGTGTCTCCCTAATGTGTCCGAATCAGCGGACGGAAGGCCTCAGAACAGACAATACGAATGGTTCCGTCTTCAAGATGGGTTACAATGGTCATCTGCTTCAGACTCATGAGGGTGACATCACTAATTGTGTCTATGTTCCCTTGGCATCAAGTGGAACTATACTACAGTCTATAATTCTGTGGCATTCTCACCACCAAGGGTTCAAAAAACAAAATCTAATAGCACTCCAGAGCAGCCAGGGAAAGGTAGAAAATAAAACAGAGAGAGAACGTGGCAAGAAAAACAAATTGTTGAAAAACTAAAACAGTGAAGTAAACAGTATGAAATAGAGGGAAATCTTTGAGCCCATGGACTCTCTAATTAGCACGCTGGCATTACCCCACTGATGAACACACACCAGCGCACACACGTCTACAGTATGCGCTGGGGGCCCAGAGAGATTCCAAGTCTTATCTCAGGTGACACGTGTTTCATCTTTTATGTCTATTATTGGAAATGCCCCGTATGAGTTTACCCCAATCTCTAGAAGTCTTCGCAGTGTTGGCCTTGAGATTATTCCAATGCTTGTTTGGTTGGTGATGTTTGTTGCTCTTTCCTTAAGTCTGGATGTGCGGCAACTTCCTCTCTTGATGTTCAGATTTGAAAGATGGTCTATGGTATAGTGGCTTTGCTCTTGTTTGCTTAACCGATTCTTCAGATTTCTTATCACATCAGATCGGCTAAGCTGTAATCCACTTCCTATCATTGCCTTGCCAGCCAGTGTGTCTGCTCTCTTGTTTCCTTTAACTCCACCATGTCCAGGGTAGTACATCCATATGAGTCTCTCCAATGGAAGGCTGCGCGTGAGTTCATTCCAAGCAGGGCTTCCCATTCCACTTTTCACGTTCTGAAGTAGGTTCATGGAGTCTGTTATATTATGACTTGTTGAGTTTGAAACTGGCTTGTGGATGCAAGCCAGTGGAGTGCTTGTGTCACTGCTTCAACCTCCATTGTTAGACTTGAAGTTGTTAAACTGTGCGCACCATTGTCTTCCTGGATAGTTCGGCCATTTTGCTTCACTGTGTATCCCCAGCCTGACTTACCTTTGGTGACAGAACCGTCAGTTTATATAAAAATATCATTTTTTTGTGCAAAGGTCTTCAACCAGCATCTGAATTTCTGCCTTGGTTTTACCTTCTGGCCATTCTTGACAATATCTTCCAAGTTCTGAAGCGATGGCAATTTGGTAGAGGTGCTTCAAGTGATCTGGATATTTCTCACATTCCTTGGTTTCGTTTAGTTCTGCTAACTGGCACACAAGCTGTGTACACTCATCTGCCTGTCCCATCCATGATTTTATACGTCCTAGCCGAGTGCCTTTTGTTTCCTTGGCCGCTGCATGAAGTGGGTTTTTGGGATTTTCAGGTGCTCTGAAATATGCCTTCACCTGTTCCAGCTTGTGTCTGGTCTGTGTTGAAGGAAGGTCGAGCAAGTATCGCATAGTTTCAACTGGTGTGTTCTTTGTGGTTCCATGGATCAATCTCATTGCTTCATTTTGAAGTCTTTCTAATTTGAAAAGGTTGCTGTTGGACAGTGTTGTAAGCCCTAATCCATAATCTATCACATTGAGTACAAGTGCGTGATACAGTCGGTAGAGATGACGCTGTTCAATGCTTTTAGCTGCCATTGCTTTCATGGCAGATAGGCCTTTTTTTGCATTTAAGAACAATATTCTCAACATTCTTTCTAAATGTTAGCATTTTGTAAAAGCCTACACCCAAATAGCATAGGCTGTTAGTTGATTCAATTGGTATTCCATTGAAGGAAACTGGTGAGGGTACTTGTCCTGATGTCTTGTTGTTAAGAGTGCAGACTACTGTCTGGGCTTTTGTAGGGTTGATGGACGATCCAGTTTCTTGACACCACTGAGCAATGATGTTCAACTGTTGCTGAACTGCTTTCGTTCATTCGTGAGCATTCTTTGATGTTTTGTAGCTCAGGCCGTCATCTGCTAATGTCAATACTCGAGCAATTCCGTTTCTGTTGAGGTCTGCAAGGCCTTTAGTGTAAACATTGTACACAACAGGGGAAAGAGGAGAACCTTGAGGTAATCCCCCAAAAAAGTTTATGAGGCTCAGAAGTCCAGCCTCCAAATCGTAGGATGACAGTTCGCTCCAGAAGTGCCGCTGCTATCCATCGTGTAAGTGTCTTACTGACTCCACAGTCAATGAGTAGTTCTATGAGAAGCAAGAACTGGACTTTGTTGTATGCGTTTTCCAGATCTATTGCAACAGCTAGTGTTTTTTCCTTTCTTTGGAATCCTTCGTCTACTTCATAGGCAAAAACGGCCGCATTTTCCCATGTGTTTTTACCTGTTCTGTAGCCTCCTTGATTTGATGGGAGGATTTGTCGACTTTCAAGATCTCTTGGGAGTTTTCTTGCTATGATTCGTTCCACGAGCTTTCCTGCTATATTTTGCATAGTGAGTATGCAGTAGCCATTTAGCTGATCATGATCTTTTTCTGGTTTTGGTTAAGCTTTCAGGTAGCTGTATGTCAAGTCTTCTGATAGGCTCAAAGATTCCCCTCTCCATTTAGTACTCTTTACATAACGATTTTAGTTTTTCAGAAACTGAGTTGTATACAGCGCTTCTTTCTCGTTTTACTACCCTTCACTGGCCGTCTCAGGGTTCTGTTGGATTTGAATTCTTAACTCCTCGTGGTAAGAAACCATAGAATTACAGACTGTGGTATAATTACATTTAGTGCCAAGGGAACACCGACACGATCAGCTGAGTCCCGCGGACGAGTCTGAAATCGCGGACGAAAGACTTTTGAGTGGATGATGTGAATGGTTGTGTTTTGAGTGGGTGATGTGAATGGGTGTGTTTTTGAGACTGCGACGATTCCCACATACCACTATTGAAGGATTCTGCATTCCTTATGCAGTTTCCATCTTTATCTCACAAACTCCCATCCATCTCTCTTTTCAAAAAATAATCTTTCTAACTTATTGCAATGACGAAGGAATGATTATCTTTCATTTGTTTTCCTCCGATACTAAATCTCTCTCTCTCTCTCCCCTCTCTCTCTCTCTCTCTCTCTATATATATATATATATATATATATATATATATATCATTTTAGGTTTGTCAGCTATACTCATCTCTCTCTCTCTCTCTCTCTCTCTCTCTCTCTCTCTCTCTCTCTATATATATATATATATATATATATATATATATATATTTTGAGAAGCATTTATTTTATTTTTCCCCATTCATCCACTCAAGCACATACTGTTAGTTGGCAGAACGATCTACCACTGCAGATATGAATGCTTATCTCCCCCTATTTCTTCAATCTAAGACATAAGAGCAAGCTTTGTTTATAATTGAATATTTCCTGCAGTCATTGCAACACCTAGCTGCTCTGTAAGTTGCTGGAATGGTGCTCGGTACTTATCCTTGGAATTTATTAGTTTATTGTAATTTAGGCCCTTGCGGATTCATTCCAAGAACTGGCCCTCAGCACTTGTGTCTTGAGAGGTTATCTTTTTATACTTTCTACTTTTCGCAAGAAAATGTAGCTTGTTTTGCTCTTTCATGATTTTCTTTTGCTTCTTAGGTGGCACCTTTGGTTGGTTTTTTGAAAACTCAACAAACATACTACGGTATTGCACACCAACCTTTTCTGGGATAGCATTCTTCTTAAAACCGAAAAGGCAGAGGAGTCAAATTACCACTTTCCGCGGTCACTGAGGAGAAACAATCAGGTTTCGAAATATCGGTATCTGACCAGGAGTAATATGTTAGTGGGTTTTCTCCCCATTGGAGATCGTCTCCCACTTGGAGATCATAAGCTTGCTAAAGGCTCATTTTGAGAAGCATTTATTTTATTTTTCCCCATTCATCCACTCAAGCACATACTGTTAGTTGGCAGAATGATCTACCACTGCAGATATGAATGCTTATCTCCCCCTATTTCTTCAATCTAAGACATAAGAGCAAGGTTGCTCTTATGTCTTAGATTGAAGATATAGGGGAAGATAAGCATTCATATCTGCAGTAGTAGATAATTCTGCCTAACTGACAACATGTGCTTGAGTGGGTGAATGGGGAAAAATAAAATAGATGCTTCTCAAAATGAGCCTTCAGCAAGCTTATAGTCTCCAAGAAGGAGACAGTCTCCAATGGGGAGGAAACTCACTAACATATAACTCCTGGTCAGATACCGATATTTCGAAACCTGATTGTTTCTCCTCAGTGACCGCGGAAAGTGGTAATTTGACTCCTCTGCCTTTTCGGTTTTAAGAAGAATGCTATCCCAGAAAAAGCTGGTGTGCAATACCGTAGTATGTTTGTTGAGTTTTCAAAAAACCAACCAAGAAGCAAAAGAAAATCATGAAAGAGCAAAACAAGCTACATTTTCTTATGAAAAGTAGAAAATATAAAAAGGTAACCTCTTAATACACAAGTGCTGAGGGCCAGTTCTTGGAATGAATCCGCGAGACAACTGTGTGTGTGTGTGTGTGTGCTTTCTGCGTTCTGTAAATCGCTACCTCTAATTATGTAGCTTCATTCTAAAAGTTATAGAATTCTACCTGTTCTTTATGATATCACTGTACGTGTAAAGGAACCACTCACAGTGAAACATACTCATTTAGAGTGTTTGGACTTGCATGATGTGAGACATGCACCTCTTACAGCAGACTCCTCATTGAGAGATATCCTGCTTGATGTGATCTTTGGACTTCTGAAGCACAATTTAGAATGGGTGTGTCCCAATTAAATGTACACAGATTGCGCTTTTCACCTACAGCTGAAAACACGACATGCCCTGTATGTTTAAATCTACAAGAAGACGAAATTCATTTTATGTTCAAGTGCCCATTGTACAATCAGATCAGAAAGTTGCATAAATTTGACGTGACTGCGGGTGAGAATTTGGAATGCAAATTGATTGGTGTATTTACTACTGAACTGCCCGATCAAATAGTCAACTTGGCAAAATTCTTAGTCTCCGCCTTCAAAATTAGACAAGCCTTCATCGGCAATACAAACATGTGAATCAGAAATATCCTGATTATATAAATCATGTACAGCCCGTGTTATATGTCTGTCCTGTCAGAGTTATGTTTTCTCTGTGACTAGAGTTTTCCCTGTTTGTATGTTCTCTAGAAGTGAGGTATGATTTTGTGTTCCCCCCATGAAAGGGGCTGTTGGCCTGTAATCATTAAAGTTCAGAGTTTCTCTCTCTCTCTCTCTCTCTCTCTCTCTCTCTCTCTCTCTCTCTCTTCTTGTTTTCTGTGTAGGATTCACGCCCACCTTGTTGGAGATTACATTGACAACGTTGTTGTCATTCCAACGAACCACGATTATTGCATTGCTTGTGTCAGTGTAGTAGTCGAAGGTGCCCTTGGAGTTTTATTCATCTCCTGCACTGATCGCAGCGGACAATCTTCAACCCGATTTGCACGAATGGTTCCTGTGCATGCAATGCCTTTGGAAGAGAGGTAGTCCACGAGTTTCAGTGACGTGAAGAGGTTGTCAAACGTGAGGTGGAAAGCATATTGTCCTTGGATTTCAGATACAAGATCGATGACAACTGATCCTCCCATTCCCACACCACACCACACCACACCACACCAGGGCAGGCCGCAACAGCTTGCCTTCCTTTCGCCCCTTGGTAGGGCTCATATTGGACGGCGTATCCCAAGGGGGTAGCAAGGACCCACATCTTGAATCCAAATTGGATGGGTTTGCCTCATAAATAGTTTTGAGCCATGCCGACCATAGTACGGGACCATGCTCTCATCAATGCTGAGATTCTGTTGTCTTAGACAGTAACGAAGGCTTCTTTCATTCAGCATGGTCAGCAGTGGTCTGACTTTGGCCATCTTGTCATCAGTTTCAAGGTTGGTTTTGTCACTCACATGGAGGTATCTCATGATCTCCTCGAATCTGTCTCGGCTCATGGCTGAGGTGACAGCTGTATTATGAATGTCCATGTCATTGGACCAGTACATTCTGCGTCGGGGAAGTGTGCAGTAACCAGATAGAATTAGGATGGCCAGAAAGGTGCGAACCTTTCTGAGTCAGCTTTGCGTTTTTGCCATGTTGTGAAGAGATTGCAACGTACTCTGCATTCCCCAGTTCAGAAACGTGTTCATCTGAATCACACACACACACACACACACACACACACACACACACACACACACACACACACACACACACGCGCGTTTTAGATATTGAATTATAGTATTTTATCTTTCTTTCTTGATTATCTCTCTCTAATCTCTCTCTTTCTTTCTCTTTCAAACCCTTGACCTTTAGAATAAGAGTCGAACCCTCTACTGACTGAGCTATCCAGCTCTTCGATTAGTTTGACTTTATTTCATCTTTAGAGATAAGTTGAAATAAATAAGAAACACATGATGTGTCTTTTTTTTTTTTCGTTTCTCCTGTGCCTGTTTATCAATCCTGTAACTAATAACATTGACGTAACGAAATAAAAAAGCATGATATACATCAAAATTATAACATATCATGAAACGAAATAACAATGTAACATAAATATTTCAGCACTGTTACAATTTAGACTGATTTCAAACACACAACAAAAAAAACTGTCACTAGCATGAAATGAAAAACCTGTACCCGCTCGTGCCTAGCGTCCCTGTCAAACGCAACAAATTTTACCTATTTTACCTATTATAAACAATAAGCTTATATAATCGCACACGGTTTTAGTTTATATCCTACGTATCACATTTACTTCAATAATATCATTAAAATGTGTTTGACAAAAGAGATATTGACTTACCTTCTGCTTTGATCCATCTTGACTGTTTTCAACCATGTGGTTCATCACAAATGGCCGACAACTGGAAATACATTCCAAGGGAGATAACGCTTGTGTGTATTAGAATTATAGAAGTCGCTGCCCTTTAACTAATTATCACAATTTAGTTGCCTTATCTTTAACATTAAGCCAATAAAGGGCAAATAGCTATAGCGTCCCACTATAGGGACACTAGGCATAAATGGGTTACAGAAAAAAATCCTTATCGTATAAACTACCCGAAATCGATGATGATTGTGCACAGAGTGAGTAATAGTATCACTGAAGCAAAGATAGCACAATTCTGGCTTACGTTTCTTGACAAAGTCCCTGAGTTTCAAAACGGTGTGACTGAGGGCGGAAAATGAAGCAAAATTTGGAAAGAGAGGGGGTTAGTTACCGCCAAGGACACAAACAAACAGAGTACAGGACTAGACACAATGCATTTCGACCTCTTGGGTCTTTTTTATTTGGACTTTGGAGACGAACAGGAGAAGCGCAGCTAAGTGGCTACATGTTCTTGTCACTGTCCTAAATGTTACTTGTTTTCACCTGAAGAAGAACCAAGAGGTCGAAATGCATTATGTCTAGTCCTGTACTCTGCTTGTCTGTGTCCTTGGCGGTAACTAACCCCTGCTCTTTCCAAATTAAACTCCCTGAGGTTAGTAGCTCGTGGTATGACCATGAAGGATGGGGCACACAGTACGCGAATAGCAAATTTATTTTTTCCATGAAAAAAAAGCAAACATAACACACACACACACATACACACACACACACATACACACACACACACACACACACGCACACGCACGCACGCATGCACGTAAGAACACACACACGCACGCACACACGCACGCATGCTTCACACACAAACACACTCACGCACGCACGCACGCACGCGCTCACACACACACACACACACACACACACACACACACATGCACGCACACACACACACAAACACACCCACACACACACACACACACACGCGCGCACGCACACGCACGCGCACTCACACACACAAGATGGCGACTGTGTTGACAAGACAGTAAGGTCTCGCTGATTTTTGATTAAAAAAAAAGTATGTCCAACGACGAAAAAGAAAGTCTGCACTGCAATATTCAAAAACCCAAGAAGAAAGGGAAAAAAATCTACGCGGTGAGCCACGGAAGAGTGATTGGGATCTTCCTAAATTGGAATCTGTGCTCCATATCGGTAAACGGATTTCCGAAGGCCAGCCACAAGGGGTACAGTACCATGGCAGAGGCCAGAGAGGCCATGCGAGAGGCTGGACACCCGAATCCTGAAATCTACGGGGAGGAGGACCACACTCTGCTCAGCACGCAACTACAAGACGAGACCAATAGGTCAGTAGAACGCAACAGCGACACACAAACAGAGAAAAACAAAGATGGAACAACTTGTGATGCAAATAACTCGCAATATGACGCAAGCATGACTAACACGTCATTACAAATTGACGTTCAATGCACTTGCAATGAAAAGAACAACGAGAGATCCCTGAAATGCTCAGATTGTAGTAGGAAAATACATTATTCTTGCACAAAACTACCAACATACCAAGTTTGTATATTTGCAAAAACGCAAAGAAAATTTACATGTCAGATATGCGCACGACCTTTGTATGACGAAAACATCGAAGAAGAAATGACGGAAGCGATTGAAAGAAAAGTTGATTTGCAGCATGAACAGTCAGAACACACCACGTCCAAAGGAACAAATGACAACACTCTGTATGAGCTGATAGAAGCGCACAACCAAAAGACAGATAACGTGCTACAAAACATGGAACGAGCCATCGTAAAACTCGCTGAACAGTTGCAACATTCAGACGAAACGAGGGGCGACGCATTCGCACAAATAATTCATGCAGCGCAAGAAAGACTAGATAATCAACCAAAGGTCGTACTCACCCAACAAAGCCATACTCAAAAGGCCAATGTTCACAGACACACCCCTTTGAAAGAACCATCAAAGACTGCGGACGCATCATCTATCAACACAGACAAAAAAAGGAAGCTCAACGAAAGGAAATAAGAAAGAACAGAATGGCAACTTTAGGACAACATCATCTGATATGTTTATGGAATCTCCACATCCAAAGGGGAAAAAAAGATGAAACCGAAACAAAAGATGCAAAAGAAGACTCCTACCCTGACCTTACCCACGCCCATTCCCTTTCTGACAGTCATTGCTTAGACTCCCAGAGTGACATCACAAGCATTGACTCAGACGAGGAGAGTTCTATTGGAGAGGAACAAGGTCAGGAACTACCCACTCTCCACATCATACATGATTCAACCCTACGTGGAATCAACCCAGAACGATTGGGGAAGTCCTATGGGTTAAAGGTTTCAATGACAAAAGTACCAACAATAGAGGAATGCAACAGACTGGATATGAAAAACGAAAAAGATCCTGATGTGATTCTTTTTCACATAGGAATCAACAATCTCAGAAAGGCTTCACCAAACAAAACCAGCAAAAAAAATGGTAAAATGCGTCAGTAACATCAAAAAGCAATGTCCAAAGTCGAAAGTGGTCATCAGCAACACCATCCCTACGCTTGATGAAGAGTTGGACGGAAAGAAAGAGATATTTAATGCAATGGTATTTGCGAAACTCAAGTCAAAAGACGATATGACATTTCTGCAACATGAAAACCTAAGAAAGAGACAAAACGCCATGCAGGATGAAATTCACCCCAACCCAAGAGGATCAGGTCTTATAGCCGGCAACATCGGACGACATATTCATTCTGTTGTATGGGAAAAACAGAAACACAAGGAGCATGTGAAACAAACAGAACATGAGTCGAGGCGTCAAGAATCTACTAAAAAGAGGACAACAAGAGATTTCCGAGAACAGAAGGAGGCTTACAGCACTGAAGAGGAGAAAGAAAAAAAGCGCTTCATCAGACACCAATACCAAAGAGAGCTAGAAATCAACGAAAGACGTAATGCAATGATGCAAGACCGACCAACAACTAAGTGGTACGAAAAGAGGCAAATCGGAATTCCCCAGCACTTCCACGACTTTGTGCAACATGAAAGTTACCATGGAGACAGGGAAACAAACCGAGACAAAAATGGATATGAGGACAGAGAACAAGATTTTTACAGCCCTGTAAAACATAAAAACTACTACAGAGACAGAGAAAGGAACCCAATCATAATTTGGGACGATTACAGAAAACAATATTCCTACAACAATGAACATTACGAAAACTACCATGGAGGCAGAGAAGGAAACCGACACAGAAATGGAGATGGTCACAGAAAACAATACTTCTTCAACAATGAACAATACGAAAACTACCATGACATCAGAAATGGAAACCGACTCAGAAATGGAGATGGGTACAGAAAACAATATCTCTACAACAATGAACAATACGAATGTTACAATGGAGACAGGGAAGTAAACCCACCCAGAAATGGAGATGGTTACAGAAAACAATACTTCTACAACATTAAACAATACGAATGATACAATGGAGACAGGGGAGGAAACCGACACAGAAACGGAGAGGGTTTCAGGAAACAAGACAGCTACAACCATGAACCACATGTAAGCTATCATGGAGACAGGGGAGGAAACCGAGGCAGAAATGGGTATGAATACAGAGAACAAGACTTCTCCAACTCTGCCAAACAGAAAACCTACAATGGAGACGGGGAAGGAAATCAAGTCAAAAATCGGGATAATTACAGAAACCAACGTGTCTACGACCATAATCGTGACGAAAGTTACCAAGACGAACGGGAAAGAAACAACAGAAATGAAGTCAAGAACAGAAATCAGCATTTCCACTTCCATGGACGATACGAGAGATAATATGAGAAAAGGGGGACTTCACGACTACAAAACATGGGGAAAATAAGATAGATACTACAACTGAGAATGTGCAATAAATACATAGATAAACAAAATAACCCCAACAAGAAAAATAACCCTGATATTACACAACTGCAACATGAACAAACACCACCCTTAAATGACAATGAGGATTAATGATATAAAAATTATTTCTTGGAACATAAAAGGTTTCAAAGAAACAATTAATGGTGAAAAACTCAATAAATTTGAAGAGGATGAGGTAATTGAAATAATATCGAAATACGATATCATATTCATACAGGAAACGCATTTGGATAAGGACTCTTACAGCAAAATACAAATACCAAATTTTGCACCTGGTATACATTACTGTCGTTCTAAAAGAGCAAAGGCTCAGAAAGCATCAGGGGGGATTTCAATTTTTATTAAGCAACACCTAAGAGAATTTATTACTCTATTACCTGAGAATAATAGTGACATTGTTTGGTTAAAAATGAAAGTAACAGGTAAAACATTTTATATAGGCAGTGTATATATACCACCCGAAAATTCATCCTTTGGAAAAGATTACACAAATAAAATTTGGGATAATATAGAAGCTGATCTTGTAAAATTATCATATACGAACGAACAAGTAATACTATGTGGGGATTTTAATGCCAGATCAGGAACGATTCCTGATTTCATTACAATGGAAAGAGAAAGCAACATATATTCTTTGCCTGAAGATTATCCTTTTAGTGATACAGCAAACAGATGCTCAATGGATAAATATGTTCATAAATACGGGAAAAAACTTTCATCCCTGTGCATTGACTGTAACATGTGCATTTTAAATGGGAGGACTCTGGGCGATCTGCAGGGGCAATATACTTGCTTCACATCCAAAGGCTGCAGTGTGGTCGACTATTTCTTGTGTTCACAAAAATTATTGAAGGACATAATAGACATGACAGTTCATAATTTAACAGATTATTCAGACCATTGCCCAATATCGTTAAAAATTAATCAAAATCTTCCATACAAAACTGAATGCCAATTAACTGACAAAGATCATGTAGAAATAGAATACCATGACTCGCAGGATAAAAATGTAATGTTCTTTTGGGATGAAAACTCGGATATGAAATTCCTAAGGATATTAAAATCTTCAGAAATGAAAAAGCACATTAAGTCAATTAATGACATTATGATAACAGATGACGAGAAGCATTTTAAATCCACGACAGTTGTGAATAATGTCGTTCAAGAGTTCACACAAATGCTGCATGACACTGGCAAACAAAGTATTGCCTATAGAACAAAAAGGAAATGGAAGAAAAGAAAAAGAAAGAATAAAAAATGGTTTGATAAGGAATGTCAGTCACAACGTCGAGAAACTAAATCTTTGTTAAACGCACTAAACAGACAGCCATTTAACAAAATACTTCACCAAAAATATTTCGTTGCAAGGAAAACATATAACAAAATTATTAGAAAGAAAAAGAGACTGTACAAAGCCAATTTAATAACTTTATTGAATAGAAACTTGTCTGAAAAACCAAATGCAGTTTGGAAAACCTTAAAGGAATTACAAACCATGGAGACTCAAGAACACACACAACACCTACCAATCAAAAGATGGATAACACATATTGAAAAACTAATAGGAAAAGAAGTTGAAATAGAAAATAAAGAAGTAGTAATAGAGGAGAACCAAGAGAATAAATGTATGAAAGCAGCTCTGAGTGACGCCCGTGTAGATTACGAGATATCAGATATAGAAATCCTAAAAGTAATCAAGAATTTAAAAAAGAACAAATCTCCTGGAATAGACGGGATAAGGAATGAATTTTAAAAAACTGGGATTTCAGAATTGCTACCCACATTGAAAAACATTTTTAATTTAATTTTAAAAACCGGTCAATATCCAGATTTATGGAAAAGGGGCCTTTCGGTTCCTATTTACAAAGGAGGAGACAAAACGAACCCTAGCAACTACAGGGGAATAACTCTTAATTGTGTATTAAGCAACGTATTATGCCAAATACTAAATACTCGAATAAACAATCATTTGGAATCCAATAATCTTTTATCTAATTTACAAGCAGGTTTCAGAAAAAACCACAGAACTGCAGATCATATTTTTGTCTTAAAAAGTATAGTAGACCATACATTAAAATCGCGTAACGGCAGATTGTATACATGCTTTGTCGATTTTCAGAAAGCATTTGATAACATTTCCCATGAAGGGTTATTAATAAAATTACAAAGATTTGGCATTCGGGGTAGATGGTTTGATATAGTCAAAAACATGCACACAAATGCACAAATCTTTTCAGTTGGTAAAAACGGAGCCTGCTATTCAGTATATGTACGAAGAGGAATTTTGCAAGGAAACTCCTTGAGTCCAACATTATTTAATATGTTTATAAACAATCTAACAAACAAGATTCCAACTGAGGATTCACCATCACTGGATCATTCAAGCAATACAAGAGTATCTGCTTTATTGTATGCAGACGATCTTGTACTCCTTGCAACATCGAAACTAGGTTTACAATCAAAATTAGACCAATTACATTTATATTGTAAAGAGTGGGGGTTACTAATTAACATCGAAAAGACGAAAATACTAATATTTTGCAAAACAGAACCCAAAAGTCGTTTATTTTTTAAATGTGGTACAAATTTCATTGAAACAGCCGAACAATACAAATATCTTGGAATAATATTTCATAAATCAGGAAAACTTGACATCGCAGCGGAACATCTGAGTAACCAAGGTAATAAAGCAACATATTCCTTAAAAAGAGCGTTTAAAAATCAAAATATTAATTTTAAATTTGTTCTAAAGTTGTTTGATAGTCTTATTTCACCAATATTAATGTATGGCGCGGATGTATGGCTACCTTTTTGCTTAAAATTAAATGATAATTTCAATTTAGATAATCTGTTTAATCATTGCCTTTCAAATAGTTTACCACATGAACATACTCAACACAAGTTTTTCAAGCAAATGGTAGGTGTACACAAAAAAGCTATAAACTTAGCTGTAATTGGAGAACTCGGAAGTTTTCCAATTAGTTTAACAATAATCCATCAGATAATAAAG
Source organism: Conus canariensis (assembly GCA_033310375.1). Classification (NCBI taxonomy): domain Eukaryota; kingdom Metazoa; phylum Mollusca; class Gastropoda; order Neogastropoda; family Conidae; genus Conus; species Conus canariensis. The sequence continues at coordinate 6,871,917 of CM065717.1, forward strand.
TTTTGGCATCATATTTTAGAATCTGAAGACAACTCGCTTATCAAAATCATATACACTAACATGTTAAACAACGAAGATCAGCAAACACCTTGGTTTAAATTTGTCAAACAAATTCTCAGCCTAATGGGATTGAAGCATGTTTGGAATAACCAGCATACTTTTGATATTAACAAGTTGTGTTATGTGGTCAAGAATAAACTAAAAGATGAATATGTATTATTTTGGAAAAGAAAAAAATCAGAAACAGAATCAAAACTAAAATTTTATGACAATATTACTACAGATTACAGAATGGAACCATATTTAGCAAACTCTTTCATAAGCTTCAATCAAAAACAAGCACTATGTAAATTAAGGATTTCTTGTCACGATCTTAAAATAGAAAAAGGTAGATATACTAAGACACCAAGAGAAAGAAGACTGTGTTTGGAATGTAATGAAGTAGAAGACGAAATTCATTTCTTAGATAAATGTACTAAATATAACGATATAAGGAGGCAGTTTTTAGAACACATCAAAGACAAATACAATATACAAAATGCGCTGCCATCTATCTTAATATCAAATGACGTACTTATCAGCGATATCTCAAAATATGTGTATGCTATTTCAAAGTGTCGATAAGGTAAAATGTATGACAAGGACAACTTGATATAGCATGATGATAGTTGGATACAACAACTAGCATGAATATTTGTATTTCGTCATTTGGTTTCGTTTAGCTTTCCTCCATTTATTTATTTATTTATTTATTTGTGTCATATAAAACCTGTTACGGTTTTCAAAGGCATTAAACTATTGAATCTTGAATCTTGAATCTTGAATCACACACTCACACACACACACACACACACACACACACACACACACACACACACACACATACACACACACGCATGCACGCACGCACGCACGCACGCTCGCACACACACACACACACACCTGTCTGAATCACTATAGTGGAAGGACATTAAACCGACGACCACACACACACACACACACACACACACACACACACACACACACACACACACACACACCAGTGGAGTGAGAGTAAAACTGTCTCAAGCAGTAGTAAAGTTTATGTGCCTAGGGAGTTTCTGCTATTACTATGCAGCTGGTTTGGGCAGCATTGCTCCAGTGCATAAGATGGCCTGTGTTGTATGCATTGTTTTGCCCACCTTGCAGTGAAAGGTAATCCGAACTGTTTATTACGCTTGGTGTGAAAAACTGTACCGCTATAGAGCAGTGACTTCACCAAGCGTAACCGACAACCTTTTTCTTGGCGTTGTTTGCTTTGCTGCGCTTGTTTGTGTTTTGTTTCTCATACTCCTATTATTTTGGTTCGAATGAGTCGAATCCAGTGAATAAAGGGATGATGTCAGCTGACCATGTGACTGCAGGTGTGTCAGAGTTCAACAAGGTCAACATGTTTCTGAGCACGGTGATTGCAGCGGAGCGTTGTTTGTGTGTTGTCAGCCCACTGCGTGCACAGCGCGTGCTCAGCACGCGCACTCTGGCTTTCGTCATCATCTCTGTGTCCGTCATCCTTCTGGCCGGTGTGATGGTCATTGCTGCTCCCAAGCACACTGAGGCATGTGTGTTTGACCGGCAGACCAACGAGACGTCATTTATCTTTCACGTCACAGAGTATGATGACGTCACTTTATTTCTTTGTTCTTTCTCCTTTTTTCAGACTCTGTGTGTGTGTGTGTGTGTGTGTGTGTGTGTGTGTGTGTGTGTGTGCCCGTGTGTGTGACAGACAGGCAGACAGACAGACATAAAGAGAGAGAGAGAGAGAGAGAGAGAGAGAGAGAGAGAGAGAGAGACATGGGTTGGAGAGGCAGATGAATGCACAGAAATGTACAGTAAGACAGAAGAAGGGTTGGAGAGACAGAGAGAGAGAGAGAGAGAGTGGGAGAGAGAGAGAGAGAGAGAGAGAGAGAGAGAGAGAGAGAGAGAGAGAGAGAGAGAGAGAGAGAGAGAGTCAAGTCATCAGTGTTCTACATCACAGATTCTACATGGAAAACCAGGAGATAGTTGACCTGTTTGACATCTTTGTATACTCCACCGCCCTGCCAGCTCTTTGTTTCGTTGTCATCGTCGTCGCCACCGTCATCACCGCCGTCAAGCTGCAGTCAGCTGTCCAATGGAGACAGCAATCCGCCTCTGCCGTTCGACAGCCACCTACAGGAAGTTCCACACATCAGATGGTGGCAGTGACCCGGATGTTGATTGGGACTTCCGTCTTGTTGATCGTGTGCTTATCTCCCATTTTAGTGGTGCAGATGGCCATGTTCTTGTTCCCACAGCTGAAAAGGGGTGGCCCCTATCACAACGTGGTGGACGTCATTTTTATCATTGTAAATTTATTCCGATGTATTAATTCCTCCTTCAATTTCTTCATCTACTACCAGATGGGGTCTCGTTTTCGCCAGACTCTAAAGGAGCTGCTGATATGTGGGTTAGCGGGAAAGAACAGCAAAATTAATTCGTTAAAAAGGAAACAAGGAAAGTTTTCACTTAAGCAAATAAAAAGTGTTGGACATGTTTTGTAGTGGGTTCAACTCTTTTAAAAAAACAAACAAACATCGCAGAGATGTAGATGCAGATGATGTGACAGACTCAGATAGTGTATGATGTGAATTATCTCTATGTTGGATTAAGAGAAATTCCTAATGGTGGAACTGAACAAAATTATCTATGCCCATAGCCGCTGGAATATCAATCTACATTCCCCTTCGATGACTTTCACCCGAAACACGTTCAAACTATCCCAGTGTGGGCTTGGAAAACATCTACCAATGGGAGAGAAAGAAAGAATGATCGATGTCATAATAATTTGTTTTGATTCACTTTTCTGCAAACAATTCTTTCTTACTCTTCAAATGGTACTTATGTTCATACATATAGTAAAAGCACAGAATATTTTCTTCGAAAACACACCGTTAGAAATAATTCAAGTGCGTGCTCTCTTCTCTCTCTCTCTCTCTCTCTCTCTCTCTCTCTCTCTCTCTCTCTCTCTCTCTCTCTCTCTTAAATTTTGATAGATATTAGTAGATCGTTCGATTAACAGATAGAAATGAAACCACAGCATCAGCAGCAACAGAAGAGGCAGCAGAGGCAGCAACAACAACAAAAATGACAACTACTACCTCTACTGCTACCACCACTACCACTACTACTACTACTACTACTACTACTACTACTACTACTACTATGACGACGACGACGATGATGACGACGACGACGATGCATACAGGTATTGACGGGCGCATGTACGTACAAATACACAAACACACACGCACACACGCACACACACACACACACACACACACACACACACACACACACACACACACACACACTCACACTCACACACACACACACACACACACACACACACATACACTACAAGTATGTTCTGGCCGCCTCAGAGCGATGGGAACAATGCCCATGACAATCAGCATAACCCAGCAGTCAGTGTTGTCAGGAGTACACAGTCACAATCTGTTCGTGCTATCCACAATGCAATCAGTCCAAAACATCTGCTATTGAAACTGTTCTTCGTGAAGCTCTTGTATTCTGCAACTATTACTGGGGAAATATGAAACTAGGACAATCCCTCTTTGCTCCCATAAACTGGTAGTTACCGACCAGAACTTGAAAGCTGCGTACGGCACTGTTTCTGCTGCCTCAAATGCAGGCATAGAGACACAGAGCAAACAAGTAAACAACTTTTAAATCACATGTTCCAAGTTTGCTCATGTACTCTGTGCCTGACTCATACACACAGCTGGGATAGGTTAAAAAAAATGGAAAAGTACAAATTCAACATCTGTTCAAGACTGACGGAACATTTTCCTCCCGAATATTGTCAAACAGAACATACAGTGGTTGAAATACACACAAGTAATCTCATCTTATTTGAGATAAAACAAATGTTATAAGGAATTTAAAGTAAATCCGCCACATGACAGGGACAAACAAATTACAAGACAAAACACGACGCGTTTCGACCTCTTAGGTCTTCTTCAGGCAAGATAAACAACATTCAGGACAATGAAAACGAAGGACGAGCAATCACTTATCTTCTCATATTAGGCACAAGATGGACATCGTCAATGGGGTCAAGATGGACATCGTCAATGGGGCCAAGATGAACATCGTCAATGGGGCCAAGATGGACATCGTCAATGGGGTCAAGATGGACATCGTCAATGGGGTCAAGATGGACATCGTCAATGGGGCCAAGATGAACATCGTCAATGGGGCCAAGATGGACATCGTCAATGGGGTCAAGATGGACATCGTCAATGGGGCCAAGATGGACATCGTCAATGGGGTCAAGATGGACATCGTCAATGGGGCCAAGATGGACATCGTCAATGGGGCCAAGATGGACATCGTCAATGGGGTTGAAAGACACAAAACAGTACGTAAGAAACGGCACCGTGAAAAGAAAACAAATTCAGGTCCCTCACCCCAAAAGGAATGCTGCTAACGGCATCAAGTTGTGTAGCATTAATACAGACAAAAGCCACAGGAAACATGTATGTATATATCGTCTTGATACATGCGTATCCCAGTCTCTGAAGAAGTGAGCAAACACTAATTATCATTTTTTGAAGACTGGCGCTCTCTGGCTCTTTTTTTCTTTCTTATGTCCTTTCTTTGCTGAACAATGTTACTTTCTTTCTTTCTTTCTTCTTTCCTTTCTTTCTTTCTTTCTTTCTTTCTTTCTTTCTTTCTTTCTTTCTTTCCTTTTGATCTATTTCTTTCTCTCTTTCTTTCATTCCTTCTTTCTTTCTTTTTTCTGTCTTTATTTCCTTCCTTCTTTCTTTCTTTGTTTTCCTTTGATCTCTTTCTTTCTCTCTTTATTTCCTTCTTTCTTTCTTTCTTTCTCTCTTTATTTCCTTCTTTCTTTCTTTCTCTCTTTATTTCCTTCTTTCTTTCTTTCTCTCTTTATTTTCTTCCTTCCTTCTTTCTTTCTTTTTTTATCTTTTTCTTTCTCTCTTTATTTCCTTCCTTCTTTCCTTCTTTCTTTCTTTTCCTTTTCCTTCGCTTTCTTTCTTTCTTTCTTTCCTTCTTTCATTTTTTTCTTTTTCTTTTCTTTGTTTCCTTTTTCCTTCTCTCTCTCTCTCTCTCTCTCTCTCTCTCTCTCTCTCAGTTATTCCTTCTTTGCTTCTTTCTTTCCTTTGTTTTCCTTTGCTTTCCTTTCCTTTCTTTTCATCTCTATTCTTCCCTTTTCCTTTCTTTTGTTCCAGTTGGAAAACGAACAGGAAAGCGGAGTGAAGAAGGTGTAATGCAGACAGGGGAAGGGGAGGGGACAAATCAGTCATGGTGATGAAGTTGTGCAAGAACACACGAAAAGAACAGCACACCTCTGGCAGCACTCAGTCCCTTTTTTCGCTCAGCAATCAAAAATGCCTGCAACGTTTTTTGAAATAGCGGGTTTGAGTATTTGTTCTTTCTGTCTTTCTTTCTTTTTCAAATGATTGCTTTCTTTTATTTACAAACCAATAAAGGAACGTGCTTTACTTGCAAATCGTGATCCCAAAAAAAATTTCCAATTCACAGCAAATAGTCGTTTATCGCATTCCAGCCCAGTTAAAGATATGCTTATTTGAGAATCATTCAATTGTTTTACTTCTTCAAAAGCTTCTGTTACTTAATTGATGATGGTGATCTGTGATGATGATCCGTCAGTAATATTACGCAAATAATACGGACTGGAATTTGAAGAAAAAGGATGATTACAAAACAAAACAAAACAGAACCAAAAATAATTAGGATAAAGAAAAAAAAAAGTAGTGGAAAGAACATGAGATTCGGTATCCGTGCGTAAGATCTCGCAACTACAGCAGACAAGATCTGAATAAAAACTAACAAGAAAAAAAAAGAAAAAAGAAACTGGTGAAAAAAAGCCAACTGGAAACAACATCAAATTAGCAAAATTCACAGGAATTACAAGCTACATCAAAAGAGAATAAATTAATACTTACATGCATATATAGATAGATAAACAAATAATAATTGAATGATTAGAAAATAAATAAATAAATAAAAGAAAAGAAAAGAAAACAAAAAAATAGATCATTCATCGTCATCATCAATATATATATATATATATACATATATATATATATATATATATATATATATATATATCTGTGTGCGTGTGTGTGTGTGTGTGTGTGTGTGTGTGTGTGTGTGTGTGTGTAAATTTGAGAGAGAGAGAGAGAGAGAGAGAGAGAGGAGAGAGAGAGAGAGAGAGAGAGAGAGAGAGAGAGAGAGAGAGAGCACGCACTTGAATTGTTTCTAAGGATGTGTTTTCGAAGAAAAATATTCTGTGATTTTGCTATATGTGTGAACATAAGTACCATTTGTCGAGTAAGAAAGAACTGTTTACAGAAAAATTGATTAAAACACACACACACACACACACACACACACACACACACACACACACATATATATATATATATATATATATATAGAGAGAGAGAGAGAGAGAGAGAGAGAGAGAGAATGGTACTGAGGATCAGCGCAATCTTAAAAACAGTGCTCAACCACAGTGGGAGCGACATTTGTTATATTAAAAGCAAGTTAAAATCAAGCTTCTAAAAACATCTACAAATTTGTTTCACGCTGTGCGGTCGTCAGGATGTGATGAGCTTGCGTTGCCAGTGCCACGTATATATATAGCTAGCTGGTTTGCTGTTGTTTTTTTCCCGTGCTACATGTGTTTCTCAGGTGTTGGTTTTTTTCGCTGATAGGAACTTCCATCTGTGTCTGCAATTGTTAACCATTTCTGTTCTAACATTTAGAGTTGCCAACTGTGGTTTACATAGTATAATGTATTTCTCTGTTAGGCATAGATTGCATTTTTTTGAAATGTTGTTGTATGATGCTGCTCTTTTTAAAATTTTCCAAGATATGTTGTAGTCTATGTTTTTTTCTTTAAGTTTCCAAATGTATTTACTCAATTCTGTTTGGTTTTTGTATCTTTCTTTGTTGAATGATTGTTTATGGTTTGCATATCTAGTTTTGAATTGGTTTTCCGTGATACCTACATATGTTTCTTTTGCGTTCTCTGATGTTACAGTGGCTTGGTACACAATGTTGTTATAAAGGCATTTGTTGCTTAGGGGGCACTGTTCTTTTTTGGTACAGTTACAAGATTTCCTTTCGTTACCCTCCTTTTTTTCTGTGCTGCTTTTCATTTTGTTTGCTGAATCGATGGCATTTTTAAGGTTCGGCATACATGAATATGATAATTTGATGTTGTTTTTGTTGAATATCTTGAAAATTTATGGTCTTTTGGGAAAGATGATGTCAAGATTTTAAAGAATTCTTTCCCTACATTTGTTTTAACTCTTGCATCATATGGGGGATTGTACCATATGATATTCCTTTTCCTGTTCTTTCTGCATCTTTTTGTATCATTGTCTGGATCGTATCTTAGTTTGTAATTGTAGCCACTTGTATGTAACGCCTCTTGGTATTCAGCTGTAGCGTTGTTGAATACTGTTTCGTTACATGACAAATTGGATAGTCTTTTATTTATGCTTTTGGATATTCAACAAAAACAACATCAAATTATCATATTCATGTATGCCGAACCTTAAAAATGCCATCGATTCAGCAAACAAAATGAAAAGCAGCACAGAAAAAAAGGAGGGTAACGAAAGGAAATCTTGTAACTGTACCAAAAAAGAACAGTGCCCCCTAAGCAACAAATGCCTTTATAACAACATTGTGTACCAAGCCACTGTAACATCAGAGAACGCAAAAGAAACATATGTAGGTATCACGGAAAACCAATTCAAAACTAGATATGCAAACCATAAACAATCATTCAACAAAGAAAGATACAAAAACCAAACAGAATTGAGTAAATACATTTGGAAACTTAAAGAAAAAAACATAGACTACAACATATCTTGGAAAATTTTAAAAAGAGCAGCATCATACAACAACATTTCAAAAAAATGCAATCTATGCCTAACAGAGAAATACATTATACTATGTAAACCACAGTTGGCAACTCTAAATGTTAGAACAGAAATGGTTAACAATTGCAGACACAGATGGAAGTTCCTATCAGCGAAAAAAACCAACACCTGAGAAACACATGTAGCACGGGAAAAAAACAACAGCAAACCAGCTAGCTATATATATACGTGGCACTGGCAACGCAAGCTCATCACATCCTGACGACCGCACAGCGTGAAACAAATTTGTAGATGTTTTTAGAAGCTTGATTTTAACTTGCTTTTAATATAACATATATATATATATATATATATATATATATATATATATATATATATATATATATATATATTATAAATATGAGAAACCATTTACTAGCTGCCTGAGGGAACCATCGTAATCCCTCTCGAAGGCACATCTGTTTGTATTGCCTGCTCCTAGGCCTTTCGTCCGCTGGATCGGACTCATCAGGGAGACACGGCTGATTGTGTCTGTGCTCTTGGTGTCAAATAGAGACACCACAGTCCATAATTCTTTGGTGTTCTCACCACCAAGGGTTCAAAAAAGAATCCAACAGCACCCCCAAAGCAGCCAGCGAAGGGTAGTAAAATGGAACAAAACGAAAGTGTGGAGAGTAAAAAATACAACTTAGTTGTTTTTTTGTTTTTTTTTAAAGAAGAAGAAATGGAGAAAAGAGCAAAGGGCAGATCTGGAATCCCTCAGCAGATTTTGCATCTGTTACTGTCTGGATCTGAAGGAGAGAAATAAACCTACCAACCAGTAAACCCACCTACCTACCCAACAAAGAAATAAACAAACAAACAAAAACTGGCAGAAGGATGGCATGCGTCTTAAAAACGGCCACGTTAGATTTATGTGCTCACGAGTGCTTCTGATGAGGATGAAAGGGCAGACAATATCCGTCTGACTATGGCGGACATGCATCTGTTGCAGAGTTCTGTTAGACTACTATTTTTGGGTTTAGTTTGTCCCATTGAGAAAAAAAATTGTGTGCGCTATTGAAAACAGAGACAAAGGAAAGAACACAAATACACTAAACAAGAGACTGGGGCAGATGTAAGTTTCAGTTTCAGTTTCATCAAGGAGGTGTCACTGCGTGCGGACTAGTCCATATACGCTACACCAAATCCACTAAGTGTTGAGACCACATTGCGCATGATTTAAATCAGATTGATAAATGAATTAAGGATTAAGGTGAGAGAATCGAAGAAGTGGATGTCGTGGGCACGACTTGCCAGATGTTTGACCTACGCATCAGTCCAAGGCAATTATAAAAGGGAAGAGGAAGAACAGAAGCAAATCGGATCAATGGTCATACATTGGCGCAACTCAGTGCGTGTGTGTTCACCAAACAAAAATACAGGTGCGCCGATACATGATCAGAGATCAGTCGCTAGGAGAACTATTTTCCCCCTGAATACATACATACTTTGGTTGGAAGCATGTAGGTCACTTTCGGTGACAACAAGCTCAAATCTCTCTCTCTCTCTCTCTCTCTCTCTCTCTCTCTCTCTCTCTCTCTCTCACACACACACACACACACACACTCACACACACACACACACACACACACACACACACACACACACACACACACACACACGTACGCACGCACGCACGCACGCACGCACAGAGAGAGAATACGAATATTTTACAAATACGAATACGAATATTTTTTTATTGAGGGTAAAATGGATAAGCTTACAGCTTTTTTACACCATGCCCTCAAGAACAACAACAGAGAGAGAGAGAGAGAGAGAGAGAGAGAGAGAGAGAGAGAGAGAGAGAGAGAGAGAGAGAGAGAGAGAGAATTTATTTCATGCATAGGCCACTGCCCCTCATGAAGGGGTACACTTTCAATTAATGAACTTTACACCATTCCCTTCATAACTATACACACAGAATCATATATGCATACATATTTCAGGATCTTAAGACATAGCAGCAGACCGTATTTCAAACGCTTTTCAGGAGAATACTGGCAGATTTCTGACAGAGTTTTCATTATTACACGCCAACAGTAAAGTCAATCGAAACTGGCAGGGATGTTTATAAAATTTCCAAGAGAGAGAGAGAGAGAGAGAGAGAGAGAGAGAGAGAGAGAGAGAGAGAGAGAGAGAGAGAGACGGCACGCACACTGGAGCACACACCAAGTACGAATATGTCACTCAAGCAGACATCACTGTTTCCAGGCTAGAGTCAGATATTCCTGTATCGTTGCCTTAGACAGAATGCCAGAGATATAAAAGGTACTAAAGAGGCTGACATTGAATTTAAGATTTGTCAGTTTGCAGATGATACATCTTTTACATTGGGAGGTGACAAAGAAACTCTTATGAAAAGCTGTCCCAAAGGCTTAACGAGTTTGAAATTATATCAGGACTGAAATTGAATTACTCAAAAACACTCAACGTATGGTTAGGTAGCAAGGAAAACTCTTCGAATATATATATATATATATATATATATATATATATATATTGTGAATAAAGATATGGAATGGAATCCTCTTAGATTCAAAATATTAGGGCTCTGGTTTACTGACGATATCAGAAGAGTCACAGAAATAAACATGACAGACAAGTTATTAGAGGTAAAACATCTGTTCAAAATATGGTTGCAAAGGACTGTTACGCCATAGGTAGAGTGGCGGTACTTAAATCTTTAGTTTTTATCAAAACTCACCTATCTCTGGATATTGCTTCCAAATCCTCCAGACACTCAGATCGAACAAATACAGAAAATGTGCTTTAACTTTGTATGGGACGAAAAAACGGATAAAATCCAGAGAAAGTACTATGTGCACAATATTGAAGAAGGAGGCACTGGCATTCCTGAGATCAAGACATACATAGAGGCATCAAAATTAGCTTAGCTGAGAAAGATCATAGTTCAACCCCCATAGTGGATTCATATAACAAGACTTTTATGTCCAGAAATTAATTTGATACAAAGTTACGGACCCAAACGATTTAAACCGAACATGTCTAACCAGTTTTGGACAAATGTCTTCTCAGCGTATGTAAGATTTTGTAGACAAATTGAACTTAAGTACGGAAATGAGCTGTTAGCTGAACTAATCTTTTATAATGAAAATTTTAAGATTGCGAATGATGTCTTTTATTACAAAGACTGGGCACAGAGGAATGTTGTATTCATCAAAGACCTTGTAGGCAGCAATGGAGAATTCTTAAGTTACAGAGCTTTCTCACACAAGATCAATAGCAAAGTAAATTTCTTAGATTACATGAGTTGTTTACAAACAATTAAACAGTATAAAAGAACAAGACAAATTGTCATTAACGATAATGTAGGCGACTCCTGTACAAAGGCAATACGTTCGATAATCCGTGTATCCAAAGGAACTAAAAGGTACTATATCCTAATTAATAAAATAGAAATTCTAAATATTAAACCTTTTGTGCACTGGGAAGAAAAACTTAGTATACCAGCTGACTGGGAAAAGGTTTTTTTAAAAAGTTAAGAGAATATCGGAAATAAAACTAGAATGGTTTCAACTCAGAATATGTTAGAGAATTTTAGTGGCAAATACCGTTTTAAAGAAGATGGGAATAGTTAACAGTGATACCATCCAACACTATCTATATAACTGTGACTTTTCTCGTTCTTTTTGGATAGAGCTACAACTAATTCTGAGAGAAAAATGTGCAACTTTTTTGAACTGATTCTCTTTGGCATTGAAGACAACACAAAAACAGATGAAATTCTTGACCTTATAATTCTACTGGGAAAATTCTACGTATATAGATGCAGAATGAACAAAATAAGACCATCAGTGCAAATGTTCTTTAAAGAATTAAGATCAAGATATCAAATGGAAAAAAATACTCTCATAATCTGGAAATGAAACACTTTGATTTTGAACAAAAATGGAGTGAGCACGTACATTTAGTAGAACACTGAATAAAGGTAATTATGATCCTGAGTCACAATTACAAAAATAAAAACGAAGAAAAAAAGAAGAAAAAAAACTTACTCAGTTTCAGGTCTTCTTCATATTAAGAACAGGATGAGATTCAATATAAAACTAAGGTCAGTTTAAGGCTGTAAAGAAATCATGTCAAGATGTGGATTAAGGTCGGTCAATAAAGCAGAATGAAATAAGTATGGATTAAATTGACATTCTGAAAAAAGGCCAGGTTTTAGCTTTAGCTTAAGGTCAAGTTGAGGATGTTTAGAGCTGAAGTCACCTAAAGGTCGAACCAATATTGTGTGAAGATCTGGTGTCAGGGCCGGTCGTATAGTATTAACAAAGGAGCACTCCACTGAACAGATTGTTTTGGATTGATTGTATTTTTATTGTACTGTGTTGTATTATGCCGTACTGCATGGTATGCCCTTACGTTATATTGGAAAGAAAATTACGTGCAGACAGATTTATTTGAAACTGTATTGTGCTTGATTTTTTTTTTTAATTTTTTTTTAGCTTCGATGTTTTCATTCTTTTTTTTTCTGTTTTGTTTTGTGAGTCAGGTATTTGTGAGTGCGATTTACGG
>CM065717.1:6889452-6901952 GCA_033310375.1 Conus canariensis
TGTGTGTGGAGAGAGAGAGAGAGAGAGAGAGAGAGAGAGAGAGAGAGAGAGAGAGAGAGAGAGCAACTGGTTCAAAAGGAGAGTACCTACCCCTTTCCTCCAACCTCATTTGCTATGCTGTCCCAGGCAGCCAACACAGCATCTCTGTTGGAATGGTTTCTGTCACTTTTGGTTTAAATAAATGTTCTGGTACGAACAACATTGATGAGTTTCTCATCGTCCATGTTGCCAAAAGAGAACGCTTCAGTGAAAAGTCCAAGAGCGCAGTTCTTTCCCTTTACCCAGAGAACCGTGAAACGGACGGTTTGCACGACAGGCGGAACGACGGGTTGAAAATTCCGGGTCGGCCCGGCTCCACCATGGCCACCTGCAACTGTAATTCATGACGCCACAGAGGAGTTGAGCCGCGCAGGATTTTTTTAACCGGGCTGTGCAAAGCACGACCGTCTTGCTCACGGGTTTACTATGGCCGCCTCCTAAGTCCCCTTATGACGACAATAATTTCTTTAGTTGCGGACCGGCGTGAGTGAGCTCTCCCTCTTAGAGAGTGCCATCACGTCCGTCCGACGACAGCCCCCCCCCCCCCCCCCCCCCCCCCCGTCCCTCCATGAATTTGCCGATACTGACTACCCACACAGAACCAAATCAAGGCCACAGACATGGAGAGGACATTGAAACTGAGGTCACCCTGAGAGATGGGCATGGAGAGCCACAGGATTTGAGACTTTTTTTTCATGCTGATCGATGAAGATGCGGATGATAAAGGCGATGCATGGCAGGACTGTACTCTACACTTACTTTTATAATATATCCCGGCATCAACCAGGCCCGACAGATACAGACACCTGCAGTGTTGCTCAGGAAATATGAGCGACATTCTCAGAGACGCATCCATTAAGTGGATGAAACTTGTCTGTGTGGCTCCAGTTTCAGGAGATGGCCCCTGAGAAGTAAGTCTGTAAAGAAGGGCTGTCTGGATCTCTTCATACCTTGTATCAGGGTTCTTCAGGCGTATCACACACGTGTCTGCTGCTGACAATCTGCTGCTGACAATCTGCTGCTGACGATCTGCCGATGGCTGGACCCATCACAGGTCAGGTCATGTTGCTGATAGCTGACTTAACCCTGGATGGGTCAAAACATCTGCAAATACTGCAGCAGAACATCTGCAAATGCTGCGGCAAAACATCAGCTAATACTGCCGCAGAACATCTGCAAATACTGCAGCATAACATCTGCTCACACTGCAGCAAAACATTTGCTAATACTGCAGCAGAACATCTGCAAATACTGCAACAGATCATCGACAAATACTGCAGCAGAACATCAGCAAATACTGCAGCAGAACATCTGCAAATACTGCAGCAGATCATCAGCAAGTACTGCAGCAGAACATCTGAAAATACTGCAGCAGAATATACGCAAATACTGCAGCAAAAAAATCTGCAAGTACTGCTGTAGAACATCCACAAATACTGCAGCAGAACATCCACAAATGCTGCAGCGAAAAAAAATCTGCAAATACTACAATAGAACATCTGCAAATACTACAACAGAACATCTGCAAATACTGCTGAAGAACATCCGCAAATACTGCAGCAAAAGACATCTGCAAATACTGCGGCAAAAACATCTGCAAATACTGCCGCAGTTGCTTATAAAATGCTTTGTCCACAAACCTCTGTTGTCAGGCTTCAAGAGATCTGATGTCTGCTAGAGAACTACACGTGCTGCTTACTCCCAGTCGCTCGAAGTGTAAACGCTTCCTTTCTCAGGCTCGCGTTGTAATGAATCTCTTTGCCCGTTGCTCAGCTTTAGATCTTGCCATACCTCCGGGGAAAGTTCTTTGTCGGCAGTTTGTTTTTGTTACTCTGTTGTATTCGCTTCTTGTGGCTCCCGCCAAAGCTGCGCCTGGAGTTTCGGTCAACGTTCGTGCCAGCATACATGCCTGTATGAATACAAACCTATGCATCAGCTCTGTATGCATCAACTCTGTAAAGTTATTATTATGCAGCTATGCTGTGTTTTCCGTGCTGTGTTTACATGCATGTGATTGTCATATGTTTGGTTACAACGTTTTGTTTGTTTGTCTTTTTTTGTGACCTTATTTGTGTCGTTTTCTGACAGTATGATTACAAATGAAGAAATAGGTGTGTTTTTAAATATTTATGTTGACGTTAGACCTAATGATTTGAAGAGACGGAGATGTTCAGAGGATACTCTGACATTTTTAGCTACTGCAGGGTATTTTTGATTTAGCGAAAGTAAAGTTGCTTAACAGTTAGACACAAAATGCAGGTATGACTTCGGGGTAAAATCTTTTTGTTTGATGTCTAAAATAATTAGAATTTGAAATTATTTTGCTTTGAAATGGAACCATATTTCATTATACTCCGACCCTTGTCCCTCCTCTGCATATCTTTGTTTCTGTCTTCCTGTTTCTGGCTGTTTCTCTGTGTAACCTCATCTCTCTCTCTCTCTCTCTCTCTCTCTCTCTCTCTCTCTCCTCTCTCTCTCTCTCTCTCTCTCTCTCTCAACTCATATAAGCGTCGTGGGAAAACTTTTCATTTTCAACCTTTTTTTCTGATCATTTCCCTTCACACCAGTGAACACACTCTGAGAATCAGGGAACTTGCTGCAAAGGATCATGGGAAAGATCTCGTTGATCACATGTGCCCACTTCCTGTTTAATACACACACAAAAAAAGGAAAAGAAAAAGACAAAGAAGATAAAAAAGAAGAAAAAATCACGATAGATTATCTCCCCGCAACCTCCTCCAACTCCACTCCAGCCCCCCCCCCCCCCCCCCCTCCCCCCACCTTCACCTCCACTGCCAATTATCGAGGAAACCACGGATGTGACGTCCGA
This sequence comes from Conus canariensis, assembly GCA_033310375.1. Taxonomy (NCBI): domain Eukaryota; kingdom Metazoa; phylum Mollusca; class Gastropoda; order Neogastropoda; family Conidae; genus Conus; species Conus canariensis. Next base: position 6,892,322 of record CM065717.1, read on the forward strand.
TTCCCTATGGGGCCGGTATGTGGTATATCGTATTGCAAAGGGCGATAAACACCGACGCCTCAAATGGAATTGGGACAGGTGAACACCAAACTGTATGTTTAGCTCTTGAAAATGTGTGTGTGTGTGTGTGTGTGTGTGTGTGTGTGTGTGTGCGTGTGTGTGTGTGTGTGTGTGTGTGTGTGAGAGAGAGAGAGAGAGAGAGAGAGAGAGAGAGAGAGAGAACACTGACACTGACAGTGTCATTTGTGATGCGTACATAAAGTTTCCAAGATACATGTACTGACGAGTCCACGTACCTAAAGACTCGAATGCTGATCACACACACACACACACACACACACACACACACACACACACACACACACACGGACTTTCGCTTCTGCTCTGCTGGCGATAAGACGTGTTTGCACGAGCTGTGAGGAAACCTGTATTTTCCTTTTCAAGCTGAACTGATTTAGCAAATGTCTTGTTCAGTGGAGTGCTACCGCGCATCAGTGGGATCGTTTGCTTTTGTGTTGGCAAAGATTCTGTATCTGAAAGCAAAGAAAGCAAGAGAAAGACCTAGAAAACTTCGCAGCACAACAGCAGCCATGAAGTTCACCTTGCTGTGTATTATCACGGCTCTGCTTCTCCGTTCAGGCATCGAACCGAATCCTGGGCCCCCAAACAAGACAAAACGAAACAGGCCAGACTGAACAGCAGCAACCTCAACATCACCGAAGAACCCGCAAGCAGCAAACAAGAGTCTATTGCTGATGTTATGAACGTGCTGAAAGACATGTCATCCCAAACGAACAAATTGGACAGCAAAATTGACTTACTGAATGACAAAATGCAAAGACAGCTGGACTCTGTGATGGAAGAGAACAAGCAACTTAAAGACAAAGTTCAACGGCTGGAAGACAAACTGGACGATTTAGAGGGCAGGAGCAGGCGTAGCAACCTGCTTTTTCATGGAATTCCGTCTCCAAAAGATCACACTGAAACTTGGGCTGACTGTGAGGAGGCTGTGAAGAAAGTCATCAAAGACAAGATGGGGATCGAAGAAGATGTCGAAATCGACCGTGCACACCGTCTCCGAGGTGGCAAGACACCGCAACCCATCATTGCCTCCTTCAGTCGCTTTAAGCATAAGGACAAGGTTCTGTCAGAACGCCGCAAACTGAAAGGTACTGATGTGTTTGTATCTGAAGACTTCACTCCCCGTGTTCGTGAGAAACGCCGCCAACTGCTCCCCTTTCTGAAGGACGCAAAAAACGCAAACAAAAAGGCCTTCCTCCGATTTGACTCGCTCGTCATTGAAGGTAAGAGCTACTGGTACAACGAAGGCACCAAGCACCTTGAGGAGCGCCGCAGTGCAAGATGAGAGGCAGGCCGGCATCGCGAACATGGAGCAAGAAGGAGGATTTCCGTACCCCCCCCCCCCCCACCCTGCCGATCAAGCTACGACACAACAGGACTTTAGACCTATGATTCCCGTACCTCACCCCCAGACCACACCTAGCAACGATCAGAGAAGTAACAAAAGAAACAAACGGTATGATGATGTATGTAATGGAAACATTTCTCAGAATGAAAAGAATGAAGACAATGATTTTGATTCTATGCCTCAATCAAGCCATTGTATGAGTAAAAATAGCTGTTTGTTCAATGTGATGGTTTGGAATATTCAAGGGTTAAAGAACAAGCTTACGAACTTTTCCTTTCAAAGATATTGTGAACAGTTTCAAATTTTTGCTTTTTCCGAATGCTGGCCTTGTAAACAAGAGGATATTGAAAAAGCTTTTCCCAACTTCACAGTTTTCTTCTCACCCCGCTCTCAGCGCATAAAAGGGGGTGTAGCTGTCTGTGTGAGAAAGACGATTTCTGGATATGTCAAACAGTTAATGACATCAGCGGAAGAATGCATTTTTCTAAGATTGTGTAAACAAGTTCTGAATTATTCTTTTGACGTGATTTTTGGCTTTGTGTATGTAGCCCCTGAGAACTCGGTCATTTATGGTGAAGACAACCCCAGTGGTATTGATATATTAGCTAACAATATAACCGATGTCATGCGTGAATATCCTGACTTGCCCTTTGTATTATGTGGAGATTTCAACGCCCGTACAGGTGAGTTACAAGACATTGATTTTGTCCATGAAAATAGACACGCACACCCGTTAAATGAAATTGATGAATTATTGAATGATATGCCTTAAATTGAACGCAAATCAAAGGACCATGCTGTAAATAACTTTGGCCGAAAGCTCATTGACCTTTTAAAAGAAAACAACATGTTTATTGTAAATGGGAGAACAGAGCAAGACAAACAGGGCGAGATTACTTGTACAGCTAACAGAGGGATGAGTGTCGTTGATTATTTCATTTGTTCCCAAGCAATGTATGACTTTATTTCTGACATGTTTGTCGCAGATAGATCTGAATCTGGCCATTTTCCTATTGTTTTGCTTCTCAGTGATAATACGCGTGAAAGCTACAAAGAAACTGAAGATGAGAATAGTGTTAGTATGGAATACAAGTTACATTTTAAAGTAAGAAGTCAAAGTTTAGAAGCCTTTACTGATTATCTTCAAACCAACGTAATCCATGAGCTAGCAAACTTCTTTGAAGCATTAACTCAAAATGTTGATGAAGGCACAGAATATGTTGTCAGTCTAATGCAAAAAGCAGCTGAACAAATGCAATCAAGACCAAAAAAGCAATGTTCGTACAATCAATCACCTTGGTGGGACAAGGATTGTGAGAAAGCTAAACAAGAAAAATACATGTATCTACGTATATTCAGACAAACGGATGACAGGAAGGACTTAGAAAGCTATCTTGATCACAAAAAAGCATTCACGTTGCTTTGTAAATCGAAAAAGATGAAAGAGACAAACGTATCATAGATGAATTAAACGAAGCATGCGCAGACCCAAACTCTAAATTATTTTGGCAAAAAATAAAGTCTCTTACAGCCAGCAATTCAAAAAGTTCAAATACGATTTCACCAAACAAATGGTATGAATATTTCAAAAACTTACTGTCACCTGAACAAAATGTACATGATGAAGATTTTGAACAAGAAATTTCTGGTACATTACAGGATCACTGTTCTGAAACTTGTGAAGAGTGTCATAACTTTGATCATGATAATGAAATATCAGAAACTGAGATATTCAAAGCAATTAATGCAATGAAGAAGGGTAAAGCTGCCGGGCCAGATGGTTTGCCCACTGACCTGTTCCATGCAGGAGCAAACGTACTCATTAAGTTTCTACACCCCTTGTTCAATAAAGTGTTTAGTAGCGGAACGTACCCAAAAAACTGGACAAAAGCAGTAATCTTTCCCTTACATAAAAAGGGTGATCGAGGTTGTGTTGATAACTACAGAAGTATTTCTTTGCTGAATGTGCTTAGTAAAATATATAATACAGTGATTAATAACAGATTGACTCAATATTGTAGTGAACATGAAACTATCCCTGAAGCCCAAGCAGGCTTCCGGAAAGGCTATAGTACAATAGACAACATATTTTCTCTCCAATCTCTCGTGCAGAAATACTTAAGCAAACAAGGCGGACGATTTTATTCACTATTTGTAGACTTTTCAAAAGCGTTCGACTGTGTAAATAGAAGTAAACTTCTTTACATTCTGCTGTCCAGAGGGATCCATAGCAAACTGTTTGGCACAATTCAAGGTATGTATAAGAGTGATGGCAGCTGTGTGTGTTGGAGATAAGATTACAGAATATTTTGAGTGCTTATCTGGTGTTAGGCAAGGCTGTGTTTTGAGTCCCCTTTTGTTTTCTATATTTCTATCTGAACTTCAGACAGAGTTAATTGGTTGTGGTGCACGAGGTATTGATATACTGGGAGATCCGTTGGGTATTCTCCTCCTTACATACGCTGATGACATTGCAATTGTTGCTGACACTGTTCTAGACCTACAGAAGAAGATCGACTGTCTAGAAAAATATTGTAAAAAATGGGGTCTGAAGGTAAACATGATAAGACTAAAGTAGTTGTATTCAAAAATGGAGGATTTAACAAAAAAAAAGAAGTGAAAAATGGAATCTAAACGATGCAGAGATAAAGGTTGAATCTTGCTATAATTATCTGGGGGTCATTTTTTCATCTACTTTGAAATGGACTAAGAATGTAGAAGCTCTTTCTGGTAAAGCTCTTAGAGCTTTAGCAGGCATAAAAAGGTTATATTTCAGATTTAAAGCACTCCCAGTGGACATGGTTTTCAAAATATTTGATACAAAAATTAAGCCCATTCTATTATATGGATCGGAAATTTGGGGATTTCAGAAATATGATGCTATAGAAAAAGTGCAAGTTAAGATATGTAAAATGATACTCGGTGTAGGTAGGGATGTGAAAAATGATGTAGCTTTAGGTGAATGTGGAAGATTTCCTATCTTGATTGATACTCAAACTCGTCTCATCAAATACTGGTGCAGACTCATTAACATGCCAAACAACAGATACCCCAAACAGTGTTATGATATGCTGCATGCACATGACGCAGCTGGCAGAAAGAATTGGGCATCAGAAATCAGACTTCTGCTATGCAAGTGTGGATTTGGTCAGGTCTGGGCTCTGCAAAACCCTGGAAATAGTAAATTCTTTCTAGAAGAGTTTAGGAATAGGCTGAAAGATATGTCACAACAAATTTGGCATGATTCCATATCTCATGAAGAGGATTACAGTCTATATCAACCAGAAATCATTAGAGCTAACTACATTACAAGTTTAGATTTAGTACCTCATAGAAGAGCCATTTGCGTGCTAAGAAGAAACAGATTACATCTAAATGGTGTTCCACGTTTTGGTTGTTTAAGAAACGATCCTGAATGCAAACAATGCAGTGGAAATCACATTGAGGACATTGTACATTTTCTTTTTGTTTGCCCAAAGTACTTGCATCTAAGAAATAAATACCTCCCTGTGTATTATTGTCGCTTTCCTAACACAGTAAAAGTTCAATTGCTATGTAGAAACCTTAAAGGAAATCTTGCATTCAAAACTGCTATGTATATTGTAGAAAGTTTAAAAATAAGATGCTGAAAATACAGAATTTGTATTGTATATTATGCGCTATTTAACACGGAATGTTGTCCAAAATTCTGCTGTGATTGAATGTAAACCTCCTTGTCAATATGGGCCAAATGGCCTGCAAAGACTGAATAAAATTTATTGTTATTGTTACACACACACACACACACACATGCACACACTCACACGCACACGCGCGCGCGCACACACACACACACACACACACACACACACACACACACACACACACACACACACACACGCACACACACACGCGCACGCATACGCACACGCGCGCGCTCGCAATCACGCACACACGCATGGACGCACACACGCACTGTACTCTGTATTTTTTGTATGACATTTGTCCATACTTTCCTTTCCATAAATATGAAACTGGCCGCTCTGATTCCGCCGTCCTCACATTTTGCGACAGCTGTCAAATTCGCAGAGGTCTGGTGAAAAGAAAAGAAAACAACAACAACAGCAACAACAACAATAACAACAACAAAGAAACTTAATCAGTTTTGAGAGAGAGAGAGAGAGAGAGAGAGAGAGAGAGAGAGAGAGAGAGAGAGAGAGAGAGAGGCGTTTGTCTGACTATTGTATTTGTTGTTCGTATTGTGTTAAAGAAGTTATTTTGAGCTGATCTGGAATTGATTGATTACCATTCTATTTTTGCTGCTAATTAATGAATACGTTTGGTTGATGTTAGTTATTCTGCAACGTCACTTCAGCTTACTATTAGCACAGGGCATTGGTCTAAATTACAGCACAAAATCGCACCGAAGCACGCACACACACACACACACACACACACACACACACACGCACACGCACACACACACACACACCACACACGCACGCACGCACGCACACACACACACACACACACACACACACACACACACACACACACACACACACACGCACACCACACACACACACACACACACACACACGGAGAGAGAGAGAGAGAGAGAGAGAGAGAGAGAGAGAGAGAGAGAGAGAGAGACAGACAGACAGACAGACAGAAGAACAGACAGACACACAGACAGAGTTACAGAGACAGAGAGTTACAGAGACAGAGACAGAGAGACAGAGACAGTGACAGACAAGAGAGACAGAAACTGAGAGAGGAAAGTTTCAGACCTGTTATATCCGTTTGAAATTTACTCTCAGTTAGCCTGAGTGGAAAGAAGGCACACAGTTTGTGTCCTCAGTTCAGCGTAACTGACCAATCAACCAACATTCCAAGCAAGTAAGCGACGAACAACTCCTGCTCTTGCTCCTTGAGTTATTCTACCTGTTCCTTAGTTGCTACTTTCTGTTTATCCTACTTGTTCGTTAACTACTGTTTACTGTTTTATCCTACGTGTTCGTTAATTACTGTTTACTGTTTATCCTACTTGTTCGTTAACGACTGTTTACTGTTTTATCCTACTTGTTCGTTAATTACTGTTTACTGTTTATCCTACTTGTTCGTTAACGACTGTTTACTGTTTCTCCTACTTGTTCGTTAATTACTGTTTATTGTTTATCCTACTTGTTCGTTGATTACTGTTTATTGATTATCCTATTTGTTCGTTAATTACTGTTTACTGTTTTATCCTACTTGTTCGTTGATTACTGTTTACTGTTTATCCTACTTGTTCGTTAATTACTGTTTATTGTTTTATCCTACTTGTTCGTTGATTACTGTTTATTGATTATCCTACTTGTTCGTTAATTACTGTTTACTGTTTTATCCTACTTGTTCGTTGATTACTGTTTATTGATTATCCTACTTGTTCGTTGATTGCTGTTTACTGTTTATCCTACTTGTTCGTTAATTACTGTTTCCTGTTTCTCCTACTTGTACGTTAATTACTGTTTACTGTTTATCCTACTTGTTCGTTAATTACTGTTTACTTTTTCTCCTACTTGTTCGTTGATTACTGTTTATTGTTTATCCTACTTGTTCGTTGATTACTGTTTACTGTTTCTCCTACTTGTTCGTTAATTACTGTTTATTGTTTATCCTGCTTGTTCGTTAATTGCTGTTTACTGTTTATCCTACTTGTTCGTTGATTACTGTTTACTGTTTATCCTACGTGTTCGTTAATTGCTGTTTATTTGTTTATATCCTGCTTGTTCGTTAATTGCTGTTTACTGTTTATCCTACTTGTTCGTTGATTACTGTTTACTGTTTCTCCTACTTGTTCGTTAATTACTGTTTATTGTTTATCCTACTTGTTCGTTAATTACTGTTTACTGTTTATCCTGCTTATTCGTTAATTGCTGTTTACTGTTTATCCTACTTGTTCGTTGATTACTGTTTACTGTTTCTCCTACTTGTTCGTTAATTACTGTTTACTGTTTATCCTGCTTGTTCGTTAATTGCTGTTTACTGTTTATCCTACTTGTTCGTTAATTACTGTTTACTCTTTATCCTACTTCTTCGTTAATTACTGTTTACTGTTTATTACTTGTTCGTTAATTGCTCTTTATTGATTATCCTACTTGTTCGTTGATTACTGTTATTGTTTATCCTACTTGTTGTTAATTACTGTTTACTGTTTATCCTCCTTATTCGTTAACTGCGCTTTATTGATTATCCTACTTGTTCGTTGATTACTGTTATTGTTTATCCTACTTGTTCGTTAATTACTGTTTGCTGTTTATCCTACTTGTTCGTTGATTACTGTTTACTGTTTATCCTACTTGTTCGTTAATTACTGTTTACTGTTTATCTTACTTGTTCGTTAATAACTGTTTACTGCTTATCCTACTTGTTCGTTAACTACTGTTTACTGTTTATCCTACTTTTCGTTAATTACGATTTACTGTTTATTCTACTTGTTCGTTAATTACTGTTTACTGTATCTCCTACTTGTTCGTTAATTGTCTTTACTGCTTATCCTACGTGTCCGTTAACTCCTGTTTACTGTTTATCCTACTTGTTCGTTAATTACGTTTACTGTTTATCCTACTTGTTCGTTAACTTACTGTTATACGTTCTTTTCGTTACTTGTTTCGTTTAATACGTTTACTGTTTATCCTACTTGTTCGTTAATACTGTTTACGTTTTCCTACTTGTTGTTAATTACTGTTTACTGTTTATCCTACTTGTTTGTTAATGACTGTTTACTGTTTATCCTACTTGTTCGTTAATTGACTGTTTACTGTTTATCCTACTTTTCGTTAGACGTTTACTGTTTATACTACTGTTGTTAATACGTTACTGTTTATCCTACGTGTTCGTTAATTGACTGTTTACTGTTTATCCTACTAGTTCGTTAATTACTGTTTACCGTTTATCTACTTGTTCGTTAATTACGGTTTACTGTGTATCCTACTTGTTCGTTAATTACTGTTTACTGTTTATCCTACTTGTTTGTTATATTACTGTTTACTGTTTATCCTGCTTGTTCGTTAATTACGTTTTACTGTTTATCCTACTTGTTTGTTAATTACTGTTTACTGTTTATCCTACTTTTTCGTTAATTTACGGTTTACTGTTTATCACACTTGTTTGTTAATTACCGTTTACTGTTTATCCTACTTGTTCGTTAATTACGGTTGACTGTTTATCCTACTTGTTTGTTAATTACTGTTTACTGTTTATCCTACTTGTTCGTTAATGACTGTTTACTGTTTATCACACTTGTTTGTTAATTACCATTTACTGTTTATCCTACTCGTTCGTTAATTAATATTTACTGTTTCTCCTACGCATTTGTGGATTACCGTCTACTGTTTATCACACTTGTTTGTTAATTACCGTCTACTGTTTATCACACTTGTTTGTTAATTACCGTTTGCTGTTTATCACACTTGTTTGTTAATTACTGTTTACTGTTGATCCTACTTGTTCGTTAATTACTGTTTGCTGTTTATCCTACTTGTTCGTTAATTACTGTTTGCTGTTTATCCTACTTGTTCGTTAATTACTGTTTACTGTTTATCCTACCTGTTCGTTAATTACTGTTTACTGTTTATCCTACTTTGTTTGTTAATTACTGTTTACTGTTTATCCTACTTGTTCGTTAATTACTCTTTACTGTTTATCCTACTTGTTCGTTAATTACTGTTTACTGTTTTATACCTCAGTTAAGATTTCCTTAAGTAACTGATCTATCTAACGAAGTACTGTAAAAGAATGTAGAGGTGATGAGAATGAGAGAATAAAATATGTAATCATTAATCAACGATTTGCGTGAATATTAGTCCTTTAGTTATTCTGTTCTTTTATTTTCAGCAAGCTTGAACTCTTATGGACAGCCAAGGATCACAGGAAGTGAATGAGACAAGGGTAGCTGTTCCTTAGAAAAACAAACAAACGAACAAACAAACAAACAAAACAGACAAAGCAGTATGGATCCTATGTCTTTGACTTTTATGAAACTGTCCAATCAGAGTACGGACATTATCCATGTCACAGTGACGTCATCAGTACGTCATGCCGACCTGACGATGGCACCTCCCATTGAAGGTCAAACTCAGGATGGCTGTATGGTGCTGGAACAAGAGTTCGATCCTGAGGACAATCCTCAGAACATCATCACCAGTGAGGTATGGTCAGCCACTGTCCCCATGGCTCTCT
>CM065717.1:6911952-6916952 GCA_033310375.1 Conus canariensis
GAAAGAGGAGAGAGAAGAGAGAGAGAGGAGAGAGAGAGAGGGAGAACGAGAGAGAGAGAGAGAGAGAGAGAGAGAGAGAGAGAGAGAGAGAGAGAAACAGAGAGGAGAAAGAAAAGAGGAGAGGGTGAGGGAGGGAGAAGGGAGGGGGGGGGGAGGGAGGGAGATGGTCTCTTGTGCCACCAGTTTTCCACTCTGCTGTGTGACCAGTGTCCCACTCCACAGATACTACCTTGAACACAAGGAGATCCTGGACCTATTCGACATCTTCGTGTACGCCACAGCCCTGCCAGTCCTGTGTTTCATCATCATCGTCATCACCACCATCGTCATCACCACCATCGTCATCACCACCATCGTCACCGCCGCCAAACTGCAGTCGGCGGTTCGATGGAGAGAGAAATCCTCTTCCGCCGTCACCAAATCCTCGGAAACCAACATGGTGGCGGTGACCCGGATGTTGATCGGGACTTCCGTGTTGTTCATCGTGTGCTCCTTTCCTATTCTGGCCGTGCAGGTGACCATGTTTGCGGTGGGAGAGTTCAAACATGGTGGGCATTATCACAACCTCACTGTGTCCATTTGGGGCTTGATAAACGTGTTCCGATGTGTCAACTCCTCACTCAACTTCTTCATCTACTACAAGATGGGGTCTCGTTTTCGCCAGACTCTGAAGCAGCTCTTGTTATGTCAAGAAGAAAAAAAGATCGGTCAGCTTCGTTCGGATCTTGTTGATCCGTCCCCCAATCCTTCGGAACAAACCAAGCAGTGTATCTCCGCCGTTTCTGAAAGGGCAACTCGGCATTAATTAATATGTAATATATGTTAATTAATATGAGCAGACCTGCATGCATGAACCAAACCTTTTCTTCCTTGCGCTGAACTCTGAAGCGATCTGAAGCGATCAAAGCTAAGTGAATTTTCGTTATTTTATTTGTTTGTGTCTCACCTGAAGAAGACCTAAGAGGTCGAAACGCGTTGTGTTTTGTCTTGTGACTCGTTTGTCCACGTTTCTCTGGGCGGTTCGCTAACATTTATTTAAGATTTGTTCAAACCTGGAAGTCAGACGAATGTGCCATTCCATGTCTTTAAAACCTTGGACGAAGATTGATAGACTGTTAAAACGCTAACAAAATGAAGTAGATGATTTGTAAAGTGTTGCATAGTTTAGGCAACTTATGAAATTTATTTCTTGTTAGCAACAAAGTGGTGTGTGTGTGTGTGTGTGTGTGTGTGTGTGTGTGTGTGTGTGTGTGTGTGTGTGTGCTGTGTGGGTGGGTGGGTGGGTGGGGAAGTGCGTGTTAAACACAGTCATTTCGAATTCTTAAAACCCCATATGCACGAATTTAGGAGAGAGAGAGAGAGAGAGAGAGAGAGAGAGAGAGAGAGAGAGAGAGAGAGAGAGAGAGAGAGAGAGACTTTTGACACTTTGATACTTTATTGTCATTACCAAAGAGGTCTTTTGACAAGGGGGGAGAGGTAACAGAACAAAAACATTTCCCTCTTCCTTTCCTGCAAACAAATAGTACACTTTCATTCCTAGTGTGTATCAAATCCAAAATTAACAAAAATAAATAAATTCGTAACATTTCGTTATGTCCTCACCTCACGCACAGGAGTAATGCAGTAAGGTTTAAAAAAAAAAAAAAAAAGCACCTTAAGACTGACTCGACCATCCGCTGAATCAAATGATGACATTGTATTTTACTGATGTCTTCAAAATGAAAAAAAAAAAAAAAAAGACTGACTCGACCATCCACTCAATCAAATAATGACATTGTATCTTACTGATCTCTTCAACATGCGATGAATGATAACATTCATTCAGATATCTCTTATAATGTATTATCTTCAATTTCACTATCCTTCATCCGTCTAATTTTCAATGCTTCCGCGATGAATTTCGCAACTGATTTTATTACAATTTCATCATCTGATGATAACACATCAGCGACATTTTGTCTTTTCGCTATATCTAACTGGAAAAATGAACAGTTTGTCCGCACTTCATTATAAGCAGTACAGTGGAACAGAAAGTGTTCTTCGTCATCAATAATATGTCTACATGCAGGACAAGGAGATTCTGTGGATGTTTCACATTCAAACCATCTTTTGTTCGCATTAAAACCTAAAGTCCTCAACCTAAATCTTGCGTAATTTATTCTGTGCCATTTATCTGTTATGACATTGAGAAACTTTTCAGAATGAAACACATTCTTAAATGAGAAAAACCAGCGATATTTTTCTTTACTTTCCATATCCGAGTGCCAATTCTGTTTAAAAGAACAAATAAGCCCGTCTTTAAATTCCGCAATGAACTGTTGGTCATTTCCTACTTCCTGAGTCATCCACACTATTCCAAAACCCTGTTCTGAAAGGACTTCTTTACTTTATAAGCCCAGTTTTCTTTACCTTTTTCCATTTCTAGAAGCATCATATCATAGGCTTGCCTGCTCAAACGGGACTGGGGTAGCTTCAAGATCTTCAATCAATATTTAATACATTTCACAAATGTACTTATATACAAAGGGTATCTGCCCATTTCTCCATATAAGACGGTGTTGGATGAATGAATAGGTACTTAAAGGAAACGCTTCATAGCATACGTATGTACTTTTTCCATCTGCGAATTTTCATGTAAGCCCCAAATTTCAGCTGCATAAGTAAGAAGAGGTTTTATCTGTGTATCAAACATTTTCCAAAATATACCACAGTCTGTACAGTTCAGTTTTCTCAGGGATTTCAGAATTTCAATAGTACCTTTTTTCCCTTTTCTCAGAGATTCTTCCCATGCGTAACGGAAAGTTAATTTTGTTGAAAATATCATTCCAAGATATTTATATGAATTAACTACTTGAACATCTGCATTTCCATACGACCATTTTTCATACACTGATAGGTGGCCACCCATTCTAAAGACCACTATATTCGTCTTATCCAAGTTAACTGATAAACCTAAGCGGTCTGCTTCTTCTTTAATACATTTAGTTGGTTTTGCAAACCTACAACTGTCCCGGACAGAAGAACAACATCATCAGCATACAGCAGTAAAACTAATTCAACTGCTCCAGGTATCATCTGGATACCATGTCTTCCTTTGCGGGACAATTCCACCACCATTTCGTTTATGAAAGAAGAAAACAACTGTGGACTCAACAAGCATCCTTTTTTTTACTCCATTTGGACAATCAAAATAATCTGAATACTCACTCTTCACACGCACACATGCAGCACTGAGTTGTATACCCCTCTTATAGCCATGCACAGTTTACTATTAACACCACTTTTACGGAGTACATTCCACAGAGCATTCCGATTTACCGAGTCAAAGGCCTTCTTGAAATCTACAAATGCAATGTAGAGCTTCGATTTGCAGAGTAGATGTTTCTGAATCAAAGAATATAGTGTAAATATATGGTCTATGGTGCTGTAACTGGTTCTAAAACCTGCTTGTTCTTCCACTATTTTTTCTTCAGTTTCAGCCCATTCAGTTAATATTGCATTTAGTATGTAAGTGTAGATTTTATTTAAAATGCTGGTAAGTGATACTCCACGATAGTTGTCGGGATTGTTCACGTCTCCTTTGTTTTTGTAAATTGGTACAATTATAGATTTAGCCCATTCTGATGGAAAGATACCATTATCAAAAAGTTAGGTGAATAAATGAACAAGAAAATTGATTACAGTTAAGTTTGCATTCTTCAACATTTCTGCTATGATTCTATCTGGTCCTGCACTCTTTCCTAATTTTAAATGTTTAATACCAGCAACGACTTCTTCACTGGAAATAGGTTGATAAAATAATGGCTCAATTTCATTTTCTTCTACCATACTAGTTTTTTCTTCCTTACTTTTATTATCAAAACTATGAAAAACGCTCCAAAAATGGTCTTGCCACTGTTGAACTGAGATTTCGTTATACACAAAACTCTTTTTGTTTATAGATCTTATCACTGACCAGAACATTTTAGAATCATTGACTGAAGTTTTTAGTTTCTTTAACCTACTTTCTATAAACTCCAGTTCCTTTGTTTTCCTTAGCGTAACATACTCTTTACGTGATACAGCGTATTCTTCTCTTTTCTTACTTTTATCCTTGGCTGTTTTGCATCTCTGAAATCTTTTTAATAACCTTTTAACTTCCTGTTTCTTTCGTTCGCACTCATTATCAAACCAGTCATTGTATGTTCTGCTGCCTCTACAAATAACTCGAACCATACAAGCTGCGGCTCCGCACAAAGCACTGACAAATTTATCTAGACTCTCATTCACGTTAATTTGTAATAACTGACGCGCTTTTTGCATGCTGTCTAGAAATTCCTCACCTTCAAGTTCATTTTTGAATATACCAGCATTTTCATCAGCCCAGACAATTTTTTCTTCACATTGTTCGGCTGAATACCTCTTCTCCGGTTTACAACAATTACTTTTCCATATTCCTTCAACTGGTAAATGCCATGAATAAATGCAATCACCAATATGTAAATCAAAGTTTGACAACAAGCCATTGTGAACCAGTACGTAATCGATCACACTACATCCGTTTGGAGACACAAAAGTATATGCACCTTCATTATCACCATCACAAAAACCATTTAAAATGCTCAAGTCGAACATGATACAGAAATCCAACAATGATTTACCAAAATTATTTATAACTGAATCTTTAGAGCAACGTGTGCAGTTGTCGTCATCCGCACTCACATTCTCCATACAGTTCACATAGTTTGTCATAATTTCATTTTCAGCTTGTTTGTCACCTGTTCTGGCATTCAAATCTCCCATAACCATAAAATAAAGTGTATCCATTTCTTTTTCAAACTCTTGAAGTAAGGCATCTTCCATTATTAGGACACCATCTTTGATCAATTTATCATTGTATATCGGGCCTCCCTCTGGGACCACATAGCAAGCAACCAAGACTACATCTTTATCAGTGTTAAATATACTTTTATCTATTTTTACTGCAATAGCATTGTCACAACTGAGCTTTGTTTCTTTAA
>CM065717.1:6924452-6961952 GCA_033310375.1 Conus canariensis
GCCTTGTAAAGAAACGGATTGTTTTGGGTTTTGGAGAAAACGTTCTTAGAAAAGAGGGGGGGGGGGGGGGGGGTAGTTAAAATCAGCCAGAGCAAGCAGAAATGGGTGATTTGAATGGAAACTTTGGCATATCACACTTGAAAAAAGTTTTACGTGTACAGTACAAACGAGTCAGTTAAAAGAATCAAAACACTGCTAAAACCCCGGAAGCGAAGGATTTATTTGTAATTTTCATAGGTTTCCGTTTTTAATTTCCTTGGTTTGATCGTTGAACTTTGGCTTATCATCAGGAAGAATATCGTTTCTGCGGTAATATCTGTAGTTCCAAAGGAAAATAAACGAAAACAGGAATGACATCCCTTCCTCCTATCTAATATTGTGTGTACACATTTTTTTCCTTAGTGGATTGACAATAGACTAAACTTTATGTTACAAAGTTAATTTAAAAGGATCAACCTTTTCCTTAAAGCAAGTGACATTTGTAGAAAGCAAATTGTTAGTTCGGTAACATACTGGTATTTGCAGAACAAGAGAATAACCAGGTTTAATCCTTAACGTGTATTTTGAAAACAGATTCCAGTGCAAGTCACGGGCTCTTATCTTTCCTTTATTTGTGACTTTGGACTTGATATAGAATGCTGGATTCCTTATTGATGTGATGCAAATGCTGGAATGAAACATTCCACATCTTCATTTAAGGCTTGCAGAGGCGCGTGCGAGGAGTATATATTCTGGCGTCAAATTCCCTCATGATGGCGCCAGAAACCATTAAATGATTAGACTTGTAGTGGAGTTGGTGAGCGAAGTTCGCGACGAGTGGCCGCATTTTTCATCGCTCTGGTTTTCCACGCGCTTGATTCTTTTTCTGACTTAGTTTTTTCCCGCCTTTTTTTCTGCTGTTGGTATTTGTTCTAAACATGTTCATCCGTCCGCTGTGTTGGCCGGCCCAGTTTTCTGCACCATGATTGCTTCTTCTTTCCTATCGTTTTCTCGTCTTTTTTGTTTGGGAGTGAGCTGTTAAGAACAGAAAGTGTTTGTTTGTTGTTTTTTTTCATCCTGACGGACCTTGCTGGGAGACAAAGGCAAGTAGTATCCTTTGATGATGTGTTGACTTTCATTTGGTGCTGTGAGATACTGTAGTGATTGACATTAGATCGGGATTTGTTCTCTTACCACTTGTTAACAAAAAAAACAAACAAACAAACAAAAAAGGCGGATACAAACACCAGAATCTTGCCCGTTTTTATTCTGAACAATCAGCTACCCGGTTTTGACCAAAGGCCTTTCACTACGGCGGAAATCTGTTCTTCTGTGGAAAAAACCGCTGGCTTTGAATCGGTGGAAGGAGCACAGAGAATAGGGGGTCTTTGGAGGATTTATCCTCGCACGTCGGAAGCGAGACACAAGATTTTGATACAGGGCTTTGTTATTAGAGGGGTAAAATTTCTTCATTTTATTGCTGTTTTTTACAATAAATCACTTTCATTATTATTGTTTTGTTTATTATGATTGTTAATGATTATTCTCTGTGTGAACAAGGAAGGTAGAAAATCAATAATGCTTTCTAACGCACATTGCCAACGCACACTGCTAATGCAATCAATAAAGGCTGTTGTTGGCGGTGGATTATTGATTGTTTGGCAGAGTGCATTGTAGGGTGCGTTACAGAGTGCACTATAAGTGCTGTTATTGTGTTATTTACCCTTATTCTCTTCTTATTCTTGTGCAAACAAGAGGAACGGCTTACTTAATTTTTTTAATTGGTGTTTTTAATCTGGTTTAAAAAATGAAGACCGAAGTAGTTACAGAGCTTAGTAATATATTTAGACTTTGGGAGTTGGAGAGGGGGCGGGAAGCTGATAAAGAACAGTTAAGGAGCAGGTTTAAAGAATTAATTACGGATCTTTTTGAGCGCCTAAATATGCGGGAAAGCGTAAAGCACGCCATCAGTAAAGTACCAGATTCTTGGCCCCAACCAGCTATAAAGTTGTTTGCCATTTTAGTTGATTATATGGCTCCTGAAGATGCTAATCTGACGGTTTCTACTGATTCTGAAGGAGTAACCATTCACTTTAATCAAGATCAATTTTTACGACTAACAACAACAAATGCCCACTGATTCCCTCTATTTTTATATTACATAAACTTTTTTCTCTTCTGATTCTTGCGAGGAGCGGCTTACTTAATTAATTTTTTTAATTGCTGTTTTTTATTTGGGTTTAAAAAATGAACCCCCGTGTAGTTATAAAGCTTACAGAAATATTTGACGAGTTTGGGTGGGCGATTAATGCAGGAGTTGATAAAGAAGAGTTAAAGAACATGTTTGATGAATTTATAACAGAACTTTTTGAATGCTTAAATATACGAGAAAGCGTATTGAAAGCCGTTAGTAAAATGTCAGAGTCTTGGCCTCAACCAGTTATAAAGCTTTTTGCCATTTTACTTGATAATATTGCCCCCGAAGATGCTGACCTGCATGTGTCTAATGACCTTGAAGGAGTAACTGTTACTTTTAAACCTGATCAGTTTTTACGATTAGAAATGAACTATGAATAATAAATAACAGCTGAATTTACTTGTATTTACATTTATTTTTACTTAGTTTTATTTACATTTATTTTTTTTATTTACGTAAATATTGTGGTTTAGAAAATGAACCCCACAAGTGAGTCTGAGTTTGAAAAACCGCCCAACAACGTACTGTTGGAAGGTAGTGACAAACAATTAGACAATATGTTTAGTGAATTAGACATGGACATTATTAACCCCATAGAAGTTCATGAAAGCGTAGCACATGCTATCTCTAAAATCCCAGAGTCTCTTCAAATTGACCCACCAGTAAAAGTGTTGGTGGCCATTCTGATTGATTATATAACGCCTGATGGTAGTAGTATACAAGTCTGGGTTTCAACTAAACAGAAAGAAGTAATCAGCTATCACGACTTTAATTCTGAATGGGCTGATTACATGCTTACACAGTTTAACTATGCAAGTGAGGAGGCTAAGCTAAGGGGGTCTGGATGGTCTGAAGGAACAGTCCTTGAAATCAGATTAAAACAAAGTTCTATCCTATAGTTGGCAATTCTTACCTTCCTCTCCCAAGAGAGTTAGAGTTAAAACGAGCAGAATTAAACATACATAATTCTGACAACTTGTGTTTTATGTGGTGCGTTTTAGGGCATTTACATCCTGTTAAGATTCATGCAAACAGAGTCACCAAGTGGAGCCGGAAGAGCTCAGTTGGTAGAGCGCCTGACTCGTAATCTTGGTGATCCTGAGGTTGCGGGTTCGAATCTCCGCCGGGGCGTTTCGGTACAGGGGGATTTTTCCCTCGGAGTTAACATTGGTTCTGACTCCATTTCCTATACAGTCCTTCGAATGAGACTATAAACCGAGGTTCCGTGTGTGAACGCACGCATAATATCTTGCACACACGTAAAATCCCATCATCAACTTTCGGAAGAGTAGGCCAGTTTGGCCGTTGGTATGGATGACACGTTACATACAGCATGCACCCTGCGTAAGAAATGGAAAGAATGAAGGAAGTAAAGAAACTGAGTGAACGATATTGAACGACATTGACTGGATGACACGGGAAACGACGGAATGAAGCGCCAGCTGGCAGCTCTTCAGTCGGCACTACCCAGGTAGGCAGCCCGTTGTGTAAGCGAGTGTTGATTGTAAAGCGCTTAGAGCTTGGTCTCTAGCCGAGAATAGGCGCTATGTAAGTATTCATTATTATTATTATTATTATTAAGTATGAACAATATATAAATGAGCTGAACTTTAATAACATAAACTTTCCAGTAAGCATAAAAAGCATAAGCCAGTTTGAAGAGCAAAACAAGCCTATAACTGTAAGCGTATACACATGGTCTGTAGTAAACAATTTACAACCTCTATGGATTTCTCCTAAAGCCCCCACTTTTGGTGACTCACTTAAGAATTGTTGTTTACAGACGGTTCTAAGAATCATTATGTATTAATTAGATCAATAAGCAGACTTATGGCTTATACTACAAAGGACACATCTAAACAAGGGCTTTGTAGAAGGTGTTTGGTCAGACTCCCCACTGTAGAAGCAGCTGGCGAACATACGAATTATTGTAAAAGTATTGTAGACTGTAAACCTAAACTTCTTACACCCCCACCTGGGTCTAAAGTTAGGTTTAAAAACGTACTCAAAATGCAGACATCCCCATACGTAGTTTATGCTGACTTTGAAGCAATCTTGCCACAGTACTATGGACCACAACAACTAGAAGAACAAAAAACATCTTTATTAACCCACCATCAGATTTGTTCTTATGCTTTTGTTGTTGTTATATCAGATGGCCAACACACACAACCAGAACTTTGCAGAGGCCCCAATGCAGCTAGTAAATTTTTAGAGCAAATGAAACAACTTCGCAATCAATTCTCCAATCAACTGAATCTCTCAGACATTGTTATGACTCCTGAAGATCAAAGGCGCTATGAATCATCTACACACTGTTGGATATGCAAATGCAAGTTATTAGGTGACACTGTAAGAGACCACGATCACATTACTGGAAAATTCAGAGGAGCTGCACACAACAGTTGTAATCTTCAACTTAAGGTTGACCCCAAGACATGGAAACTGCCTATCTTCTTTCATAACTTACGGGGCTATGATTCTCATGTCATCATGCAAGCAATACATTCTGAATGCAAGAGGGCTGACTGCATTGCACAATCATCAGAAAAGTACATGACCTTTACTATTGACAATCTGTCCTTCTATGACTCTGCCCAACATCTGATGGGGAGTTTGGATAAATTAGCAGGATCTCTATATGACTTCCCAATAACTAAAAAATATTTTGACCCATCTTTAGTACGTAAAGGCGTTTACCCTTATGAATACATGGACTCGTGGGACAGGTTTGATGAGCCAGCCCTACCACATAAAGACGATTTTTACAGCCGTCTTACAGGCAAAGGCATAACTGACGCTGACTATGAATACGCACAGAAAGCCTGGACAGAATTACACTGCCAAACAATGGGTGATTATCATGATCAATATTTATTGGCTGACGTGTGTTTATTGGCAGACGTCTTTCAGAATTACAGATCTACATGTATGAAACATTACGGCCTAGATTCATCACATTACATTTCTGCCCCAGGCCTTTCTTGGGACGCCTTCTTAAAGTCTACAAACATTGAGATTGACTTAATATCTGATCTGGCTACACTCCAGATGAATGATTGAAGACGGCCTAAGGGAAGGCATTAGCCTGGCTTCACATCCTTACTGCAAAGCCAACAACAAGTACTTAGATGACTATGACCCAACTAAATCATCTTACTATCTAATGTACTTAGACGCCAACAATTTGTATGGGTGGGCTATGAGCCAGACACTCCCACTAAAAAACTTTAAAATGTACAAAGGACCCTTTGATGTTAATTTAGTGTTAAAGATGTTGTCAACTCTTACACCTGATCATCCAATAGGACTAATCTTAGAGGTAGACTTAGAATATCCTACAGAATTGCGTGATCTTCATAACGATTACCCCCTAGCAGCAGAAAGATTAAAGATGGCTCCTACAGAACCACCTAAACTTGTGCCCAATCTTCGCCACAAGACTAAGTACGTATGTCATTACAGACTCCTACAGTTTTACTTAAGACACGGACTAAAACTTACTGCTGTTCATAGAATTATTACTTTTGACCAAAAGTCCTTTATGAGGCCATACATCATGAACAATACTGATCTTAGGACTAAAGCCACTGATGCTTCAGAAAAAGACTTTTTTTAAACTAATGAACAACAGTTATTTTGGCAAAACCATGGAAAACCCACACAAGCGTAAAGATGTAAGATTAGTTACAAATGAACAAAGAGCAATTAAGCTGGTCTCTAAACCTAACTACCAAGACTTTAGACAATTTAACGGCTGCCTGGTTGGCATTATGATGAAGAAACAGAATGTGAAGTTGGACAAGCCGGTGTTTATCGGGTTTACTGTGTTAGAGCTGTCTAAGCTGTTAATGCTAGAATTTTTGTATGACTACTTTAAACCGCTGTACCCAGATTCTAGAGTCCTTTACACAGACACTGACTCTTTTATTCTAGACATCCCCACAGAAGATTTTTACAAAGACTTAGAAGCGGAGGTGCCAAAGGAGCTGATGGATGGTACGACACATGTGACTACCCTAAAGACAGCCCTTTACATTCAACTGTAAACAAGAAAGTAATTGGAAAGTTTAAAGACGAACTTAATGGGACAGTTATACAAGAATATGTTGGTCTACGGTCAAAGATGTATAGCGTTGCTAGCCAGACTTCTGTAATGAAGAAAGCTAAGGGCATAGGTAAAGAAGTTGTAAAAAAAAAAAAATAACTCACGACAACTACAAGCATGCTCTCTTTGAAAACAAAGTATTTCATCACACAAATGTTAATCTGCGCTCTACTCTTCATCAAGTAAACACAACTGCTGTTAATAAGAAATCACTAGTCTTTAACAATAACAAGCGAACTTACGTTAATCCAAAGTTTTCATACGCTATAGGCCATTGGAGAACTGACTTAAAAGCTTAAGAACGTACTTTAAAAGATTAACTTGTGGTAGAAGAACTTGACTTGGTTCAGAACTTAACTTAAGAACTTTACCCGGTCTAGAACATAACCTGGCCTAGAACATGACTTAAGAACTTGACTGACTAAAGTTAAGAACTTGACAAGTACTTTACTTGTACTTTACATGTACTTAACATGTACTTAACCAAAGAACTTAACCAGTACTTAACATGACTTGTACTTTACTTGTACTTTACTTGTACTTAACTTGTACTTTACTTGTAATTTACTTGCTATAACTGACTTTACTTGTACTTAACCAGTACTTAACTAGTACTTAACTAGTACTTTACTTGTACTTAAAAACTAATTCATTAAAAAACTAATTCATTAAAAAAAAAATAATTCATTACAAATGGGTCTACAGCAGGAGGTTGTACTTTTTTTTGCAGAAGCTGGTTCTTCTTCTTTTACTGTTTTTGTGGGCTTTTGTGACTTTGTTGTTAAGTATGGTTTTAGACATTTGTATGTTAAAAAACCCCCACCAACAACAACGCCCCCCAATACATAATAATACATCTTATAGTTTGATTGTGATTGTGGTGTTGTTGTTGTTGGCGGTGCTGGTGGCGATGTTGTATTACTATCTAATAATTTTTGTTTTGCTGCTTGGTTTGCTTTTTTCAGTCTGTGCCATTCAACTAGTCTATAACCAGCTGCAACACGCCCAGGATTTTTATGCTTAGTAACACTACTCACTTGTGGGACACTCACTTGGGGGACACTCACTTGGGGGACACTCTCCTGAGCATTCACTTGTGGAGCCATATTCTGCTCCTGTGGAGCCATATTCTTCTTCTCCTGGTCGCTCTTTTTTTTAATGTGATTAAAATTAATATGATTAAAAGTAATTAATCCCATGATGAATGGGCATAATAACGTCCCAAATCTGTAATACATGTCACATGCAAGAGATTCTAGGGACTTGTTTAAAACTGGATCTTGTGATAAGTCATATTTTAAATCTTCTTCTGAATCAATCGGTGCCATCTTGCCTACTAACTTAGTATATAAACTAATCATTGTCTGCCCCACTGATCTAACCATTTTTGAGCCTAGCTGTCCTTCGTACCAAGCGTAATACTTCTGAACGTCTGAAGTAGACAATTGTTGAATCTGTTCAATACTTAGTTCAACGCCTAAATACTGTCTAGTTTTCCCACACGCAGCCAGAGAGTATAATCTTTCTTTATGGCAGAGGCCTACGGAGTGGTCTGCTGAGTAGTCTGCTTGCTCCTCACACTTTAATAGTTCGTCACAGTCCATTTTTTAAACCCTTTTAAAAGCAATAAAAATAATAAAACCCTTTTAAAACCATGAGCTTAACACTGGTTAATTATGCAGTGCCTATTGCTGGTATTATAGTTTATTCAACCCTAGCAAAATGTTTGTTAAGAATAAAACCGCCCAACATGGGAAAGATAGAAGATTCACCAAAACTAGTTACAACCTTATTTTTAGCTCTAGCAACTAAAGATTATCTGATTAAAAAGCACATAGACAGTCTTTCATATTATGATTATTTTAATTATTTTTTTTTAGTTAATAAAAAAACATGAGCACTGCAAAGATCATCAATACAATTTACCACTCTGCTGTAATGAGCGGTCTTAGTATAGGGTACAGTGTGTTAGCAAAAAACATGTTTAAAATGAGGCCAGCTGATCTAGGAAGGTTAGACATTGAAGATGTTGTTAAGGTTATAGCTGTAATAACTGCAGGAATTGCCTCAAAAGACTTTCTTGTTACTCAGAGAATTATCCCAGAAAACATCAATGCATAGAAAGATTAATTCATTTATAAAAAGATTAATGCATAGGCAGATTGATTTATAAAAAGACTCATTCTAGAAAATATTCATTTATAAAAAGATTAATTCTAGAAGATATTCATTTATAAAAAAGATGTCTGGATTAGTTCTGATGGTGGGAGGAGCTATTGTTAATGCATTGGCTTTCTCTGGGAGCAATTATATGTTTAGTAAATTGCGGTCTGATGAAGAATGAGAACGCCATAACAAGGCAATGGAAGATTTAGCTAAGGCAAAAGCTGCTTATGAGAAAAGGAGGATTGCTCACTTAGACTTTATTAATAAAAAGTTAAGAGAACAGGGACATGCAGAGCACACATTTACAGACGTTGATGAGGCAATGAATGAGTATTACTTAGTTACAGGAGATAAGTTTCTAACATCCCCGCCTCCAAAACTGTCTGACTTTTATGAGCCATCAGAAGAACAGAAGACTTCAGAGATAGTTTTTATTGCAGTTGGGATGACCTCAGTCTATCTTGTTGCTCACTTTCTTGTGTAAAAACAAATAAAATACATTTAAAATATGGACAATACAAAGTACAGAATATATTATTCTCCTAGAGGGTATTGGAAAGACTGCTATTGATAAACTGAGTAAAGCTGCTGGGGTGTCTAAGACAGAAGCAAAAGCCTGGCTTTCAAAACAAGCAATTTGGCAAATATATCTGCCTGCCCCAAAAAGAATAATAAGGCCTAGATTTGTTAACTCAGTTCCTAATGACACCCACCAGATGGACTTGCTGTATCTTCCACATGACAAAGTTAGAAGAAAAAAGTTTTTAAGTATGCTCTTGCAGTTGTTGACATGGCTTCAAGGTATAAAGATGCTGAGCCTTTAACAGATAAAAGCTCAACTGCTGTGGCTGTGGCTTTACAACAAATATACATGCGAGGCCCATTAAAGTATCATAGGATGATCCAGGTTGATGATGGGAAAGAGTTTAAAGGAGCTGTAAACCAACTGCTTTTAAAACACCAGGTTACAGTTAAGAGAGGGATTCCAGGCAACCACCACTCATAAGCCCTAGTAGAAAACTTTAATAAGAATCTAGCTGAGCGTCTGTTTACCTATCAATATTACAAAGAAATTATGGACAGAGCACGTAACACAGAATGGGTCAGAAGATTGCCAGCAGTCTTACGTGCCATGAACAATGAAGAATTTAAAGCAACAGGCCTTAAACCGGTGAACACAATCAAATTTAAAAAAAAATCATTACTGAAGATGTGCAGAGCACTCAAAAACTCCTGCCGTTTGGACTAAAAGTAAGATACTTGTATGCTCCTGGAGAGGCAGAGGGCGATGTTAGAATTAGAGCCACAAACCCCATATGGAGCGTAGATGTATATGAAGTTGAAAGAATTATGAAAACAACCCCTCCTGTGTATTATTTAAGAGAAACTCTTTCTTCTAAAAAGCCTGCCCCTAAAAGATCGTTTGTTCGTGAAGAGCTGCAAGTTGTCCCACCAAACACAGTGCCTGTTAGTTAAAAAAAAAATAGTATGAATGTTTATAACATTTTTTCTTTTAATTTATAGTCTATTTTTTTAACATAACATAAACATTTATAACCTATCCTAAACATAGCATTTTTTTTTTAACTTATTTTGGGTTTAACTGATTGTTTGTTTGTTTTTCAATGTTCTGTTTAATTGCCTCAGTGTCTACCTGTTGTGAAATAAAAGTCTTTCTCCACTCTTTTTGAAGTGCAATTTTTTGTCGTCTGTAATTATCACCATCAGCCATAAGACGCTGAAATTCTTCATCTGTAATGTTTTCATCCTGTAATGATTTGCTTATTCTCAATCTTAATGAACAAAGTTTTGCTGATGCTAGGGCTACAATGGCAGTGTGCTTTTGTAGTTTAGGAGTTAATTTTTTTTAAACAACACTCATAATCGCAGACACAGCATCTAAACTTAACCCAACACCCCCAAAAGCTAAAGAGACTGGTGCTCCAGCCCCAGTAGCTAAAAGAGCAACACTAGACCCAGCACTTACGCTAGCTACAGCTGACGAGCCAGTAATTACATAAGAAAGAGTATTCAAAGCTTTAGCATATTTCTTTCTAGTAACCCTATACTTATCCAAGTCACTTTCTATTTCCTTTTGAAGTTCAGTTATCTGCTCTAATCTAAACTGCTGAGCCTGATCATCCATTTTTTAATCAAGATTAATTTTTTTTATTAAGATTAATTTTGTAAAGATTAATTTTGTAAAAATGTTATTAACTCTTCTGGCAGCACTTCATCAACAGAGTAAAACCCAATAAAATCAACATACTTAATGAAAATAAAATCAAGTTTGTTAGTTTGTCTTTCTCAACCATCACAGTAACTTTGTCAGATGATAAGAAAGTTGTTATTTCATCCCCGTTTTTAGTAATAGCAATAACAAGCCTAAGAGGTCCATCCAAGTTTTCAGCCTTTATTAATACTCCCCTGATTAACACATGTTCTGGCAAACTACGAGTAGACTCCCCTGGAGTGATTAATAAAACAAAAATCAAAGTAGCAGTGTTAGGCATTGGGATTTTTGGAATAAATTCTAAACCAACCGTGTCATCCCCCACTTCAGCTAAGGACCTCTTTCTGTGCAGCACATATTCACGGTTATATTTAGTTATCTCAGTCTGCTTTTTCTGTTGTGTTCCTGGGACAAGACTAGCAATAAAAGGTCCTGCGTTCAAAGATTTCTAAAAAAAATTTTCTTATCAAAGTATACATTGGGGCTTCGTAAGTCAAATTTTAAATCCCAGTCAATTTCAGGACGCAAGGCCCAGTTATTATCTTGTCTATAAAGTTTGTATTTGTATTTGCCGTAATCGTTTAAGGTTAGATTTCTTATTTGTTCTAGTTTAGGATATTGCTGTCGTTTTTTTATCTTCAGTTTCTGTTCGTTTGTAAACCCCATCTTCTGTGTATTCAAAACCATAAACACTTCCTGGCACTCCTATCAGATCAAACTCAAATGTATCTGCTAGGTCTTTTAGCTCTACTGCGACGCATTTGGGAGCTAGCTGTACTTTTGATTCTGGCCCGCGAGACATTCTTTTTAATATGAAAATTATAATAAACAAATTGCTATAAACAATCTATAATAAACAATTTGTTATAAACAAACGTATTGAACTGGTGGGTCAGTCCGCAAGCATAGTTTAGCGTGCTTAGATTTTTCTAACTGCTCTTTTATTTTTTTTAGCTCATCCTTGTCCCTTATTATATAATTTTCACTTAAACAGTCTTCAAAACTATCTTTGTCCTTAGTGTAAAATAATACAACTGATTTTAACTGCGATCTAAAGTCTTTTAAGACAGCATTGTATTTTTGAGTTAAAAGCCACACAGAAACTAATGCGTGGCGTCCACTAAAAGCTAGCTTTGACAGAGTTTTTCTTTTCTTAACAATGTCTTGTTCAGCTGAACAGTCATCAATAATAAACAGTGTTTCAGTTCCCTCAAATAGCCTATAGTATTGTTCTAAACAGTCGCTTAGCTTGTCAGTAGGATCAACTAAAAATATATTCTCGTCTGTCCAAACAAACTGCCTTTCTTTGTAAGACTTGTTATGCTTAATGGTTGTGCAGAATATAACAATGTACTCGTAATGAAACCTGTAGATTGTTTGTAACAAATCAAGTATGAAGACAGTTTTCCCACACCCAGTAATCCCACAAATAAGCGAGCAGTGTGGGTCTTTGGGCAGAAAGTTCAAACTATCCGTCTGTTTTTAATAGGTTATTTTTTTAACATGCATTTTAATAGGTTATTTCTTTTAGCCTTTTTTCTTCAATGTTTAACTGAGCGTCAGAAACCACAAAAACGTGGATTTGTATCTGACCGTTTCCATCTGCTTTCTTTTTAATCTGTATGGTTATGCCATCTGCCCCCACCCTTCTTCCACTTCCAAATAATTTGTTGTCATATGTTGATCTAAAATCTAGCCATAGTCCATATTTTTTTGTTAAGTAATCTTCGAGTCTTACATCATGAAGGTGAAGTTTTTTACACACAAGATCAGCTGTAGGATTCGTTTGTCTGCCTCCAGCAAACAATTTTCTTGCTTCATCAAAGTGTTGGTGAGGTAAAAGTCCGGTTGAATACAACTGAATAGGCTTGCCGTCTATTGTGCAAGACAACTGCTCAATTTTTGGATTATAAAACACCTCAATTTCTCTGTGAAAAGGAGTTGTAACTTCAGTAAACAGCAACCAAATTCCCTTTAACGACCTAAGAGAATAACTTAGAGCTATGTTCCAGATAGCGTCTTGCTTGTTTTTATTTTCTGTAATGTGATGCACAACTCTTTCAAAATAAATAACTGTCTTATTTTTATACTGGGTGAAGACTGTTCTGGCTAGTTCAGGGTTAGTAACAACATCAAACTCAAGAGAGATGTCACTGACTGTGTATTTGGCTAAAGGGTCTTCAGACAGAATAACAGACCCGCTGTCATTAAATGTTAGTTCATAAGTAAGTTTATCTCTTAGTGCGCCTTGGTAATATGGTTGATGCGTTTTTAACAGTTCAAAATCTAGAGGAATGCAAAATCTGTTGCCAAATGCTAGAGCTACTGCCTGGTCTTTAACATCATCCTTTGCATCCTCAGCATTAAGCCTGTGTTTAAGACCGTTTGGGCCTTGTATTCCCTGATAAGCTTTGTCTTTTCTTTCTGCTCTGGGCAGCCATAGGTCAGAATAGAGTGTAAAAATGTCTGCGTAATGTAGTGAGAAAACTTCTCTGCCCTCCAGTTTAATTAACATAGATTTAATAATGGCCCTACCCAAGATAGCAACAACAGTAGCATTAGGATCTGCTGAATTAATATCTATTTTGAATGACAGTTTAGCAGTGCCTGGCAATATAACATCGTCAGCCCCAAGTTCAGGAAATCTTACTGTTATCCCTTGACCGGGTTCAACTGTTGATGGATTATTTATAACAAGTACAGTCTGTCTTATACCTTTTATGCCATGGGGTTCCTTCGCTTTTCTGTATGGATCAAGATCACAACCGTATGAGTTCATTTTTTATAAAACAAAAAATAATAAATATATAAATATGGATGAAGATTTTGACCCAATTGATCCTATTGAAGAAGAAGATGATGAAGAACTGGGTCCTTCATTGCAAGAAGAACTTGAAGGAGCAGCGGCAGGTTCTTCAATCCCTTCATTAGAAGGAGTAGAAACACCCCCTGGAATTAGTGCATCTCGTGCAGAACTATTAACAAATAAAATTAACTCATTCTACATAAGCATAGGACAAGAACCACCAGAAGGTCACAGTCCTTTTGATTTTAGGATGGATAAAAGTAATCATCTGTTTATAAGGACTCGTAAAGGAAATTTTGTAAGAGTTACTACAAAGCCAGACCCAACTAAGTTTTTAAAACTAAGCACAATTAGACAGAGGATCCCTGTTGCTGACCAAAGGCGATTAAATATTTTAGATCTAAGGCCTGAGGCTGTTAGTCTTTTACAGAACTTGGAGCAAGGGTTGCCAACACAATCTGAAATACAAATGTACTCTATTGAAGAGTTAGGTCGAAGAACAGACGAAACAATAACAGAACTTAAAACGAGTTTTAATGAAGAAACACAGTTAAAAACAATTGATGATTCTCCATTGCCTATGCGTGAAATTATGGGTCTTAATACTGCTCTACGGACAATAAGGGGTGAACTAACAAGCAATATGGCAAAACTTGGTGAACTGGATAGAGAGATAGAAGAAGAAAAAAATAAACTGGCTGATGCAGATGATAACAATTTAGGGCGAGAAGAAAAGGCTAGAATACAACAGAAAATACAGGATTTAATGCTAGAAAGAGCAGCCAGGTTAGAAGTGCTGTCTACTAACAGAGCACAGATAGCATCACAAACAAACAGAATTAGAGAAACTATAAACAGAATACTTTATGAATAAGAATAAGGACTCTGTTCAGAGAACAGGGGATTACAATAGTTAGTATATTAACAGCCATTGGCTTTGCTTTCTCTACACTCGTTTATACACTAACCGGTGGTGCGCCAACAGGACCAGTAGCGCCTCCACTGCCTCAGCCTGGTAAAACTTGGATTAGAAAACAATTACACCATCTAGCAAACTTATTAAAGAAGTTAGCTGCCAAAGCGCTTGATGCTCTGCCTGGCATAATTGGGTTTTGTCTACTATAGGCAAAGTGGCTGGCTATATGGCTGACCATCTGTGGACGTTAGGAGTGCTGGCTGCTGGTTTAATTTTTAGTGAAATAAAGTATAGCTAATCCAGTAAAAGTTAAAAACACAACAAGGGCTGTCTTTTCGCTAGTGTGTCCGTCGGGGTGAAGTATATTAACAAGTGGTGTTGGTGGGCTGCTTTCTGGCTGTGGGGTGCTTATAACTGGTGGTGTGGGTCGCTTTCTGGTTGTTCAGGGCTAGGTGCTTTTTTTAAAATGGCTGGTGCAGGCCTTGTGTTTAAACCTTGATTATGCCCTAAGTTTTGGTCGTCTCCAGCTATGAGGATTTCATTATTATAATTCTCATGCCAATCTGTAGTCTAAGGTCAGAAGGCAACATGTATAATCTATGGCCCACAACAAAGTCAACCTTTGACCTAGCATGTGAAAGAACGTTTTGGTACCTTTGTATGCTGGAAGGCAAATCAACAGCAGAGTTAATAGCATCTTCTAAATTGGCTAGAAATTGTTTTCTGGCGTCAAAGCCTGTAGATTCGTCCACTATGCTAGACTTGGTCTGTGCTTGTGCTCCTAATAGACACGAAACGTATGTCCATATGGAGTCATTAAGTCTTTGCACTCCTGGCATTGTTAGGCCTTTACTTTCATCTAAGATAAATGTTGCCCCAGCACTGGGGTGTTTTTGTTCTATTGATCCCAATCTAACTTGCTTGTTTGGCTTAAAAGAGGTGTGGCCAGGCCAGTAGTGAAAATCATATTCTCTACCTTGACCCCACAAATACAATGTGCCTAACCCGTGATTGCGGTCTAACTTTTGTCTAAAGTCAGTTGAAGGTTTAATGTTAAATTCGTTGCAGATTCTTTCATATGCATTATTGTCCATTGAGCTGAGAAATGGATTAAACGCGTTGTCGTTGGGGAGGTGCACCTGTAGTTCAGTTAGTATGCGCCTATACTGGTAATAAACATAAAAGTTGTATACTGACCTTACTAAGAGATTGGGTGGTTTAAATGGTTTGCATATGAAACACCGCAGCCAGTGGTTGAGCAGTAAACTGCAAAATTTAACTGATTCTGGTAAAAAGCCATGGGGTGGGTTGACCATGCTGATGGCACACTATCACTCTTTATTGGAGGATTTAAATATCTACAGGGTCGAACTTTAATTAAGGATCACCCCGAAAAAAGGCCCTTTCTTTTTAAATTGGCCAAAAATACAAGCAATGCATTTTTTCGAAGAATTCGACTGGGAAAGGTTTAAGGGGTTAACAGAGTATTCCGCAAAGCTTGCGAAAGCTGTCTTATTGTCACGTGCGGCATGCAGAGGGGGGGTTGAAAGTTGCAGATTGTTGTCAAAATTGCTTGTTTTTTAAGCAAGAGTGAACACTGCTTCAAACGGTTTTGCACTGAAATTCCAAATGCACGTGCAAAAACCAAAGCATTGCAGAGCATTTTACTGACTGGAATGCCCCTATAAGCAGCCCAACGTGCATAATTCTTCATAACACAAAAATGCCTCCAAGACGCAAGCTGTCTGATTTTGACTGGACCCGGGCGATTGCATGGCTGCAGGATCGAGTTGGCGTTCGAGAAGTGGCCAGAAGACTACAAGTGTCCCACTCTGTCATCATTCGGCTGAGAGAACGTTTTCAAGCCACTGGAACTGTCAAAGAGAGACCCCGTCCAGGCCAGCCAAAGAAGACCACTGCAAGAGATGACAGGTTCATCCGCAGACATGCTCTTCGGACCAGGACCACCACCTCCAACACCATCAGGCGTCGGCTCCAAGCTGCCACTAACACAGCAGTGTGTGAGATGACCATACTGCGGCGCCTCAATGCTGCCAACCTTCGAGCAAGGCGCCCAGTCCGGAAACCAAAACTGACTGCGGCCCACCGGGCACGTCGCCTGGCCTGGTGCACAGCTCATCGAACATGGACTTGGGCTCAGTGGCGGATGGTGCTTTTCACCGATGAGTCCAAGTTCCAGTTGAAGCCACGAGATGGACGCATTCGGGTGTGGCGGCGTCCTAGGGAGCAGCTGGCAGATGACGTCATCCAGGAGGTCGTCGCTTTTGGTGGTGGCTCCGTCATGGTATGGGGGGGCATCAGCAGTCACCACAAGACTCCCCTGTACCATGTGGATGGCAACCTGAACGGCCAACGCTATCTGCAGGAGATTTTACGGCCTTTGGTTGTCCCAGCACTCCAGCAGATTGGGGCTCAGGCTGTGTTCATGGACGATAATGCCACCCCACATCGTTGTCGAGCCGTGAACACTTTTGTGGTGCAAGCTGGCATCACCAGGATGCCATGGCCGGCAAACAGCCCGGACATGAACCCTATTGAGAACATCTGGGGCGAGCTTTGGAGGAGAGTTCAAGAAAATCACCCTGTTCCGGCAAATCGACAGGAGCTGCTGCACTACCTGCAGCAGGAGTGGGCAAACCTCCCCCAGGCACTCATTACAAGAACAGTCAACACCATGAGGCAGCGCTGTGTGGATTGTGTGGCAGCACGAGGGGGGCACACTCGGTTTTGATCAGACTGTAAAGAAACACTCTTTTTGTGAATGTCATTTTGGGGGGTAGTCTCATTCAGGCTCCCCTGTCTAATCAGAAAGAATGATTTTTTCGATGAAAGTGACAAAATTTTGTTCACTGATAATGAAATTAAACATTTATAAAGTTTCTGTCGTTTGTCGGTTTTTCTTTCTATGTTTTGTGAGACTGTGTATAAGTGGTCCTTAATTAAAGTTCGACCCTGTAGTTAGTGGGTTTACAAGTCTGACTTGGAAGCCATATGATTCATCCACTGCAATGGTTAGGACACTGAAGTTCAAAGATTTGGGCTCATAAACCCCTCCTACATTGTAAGTGGCACTTTCATTATATTTAAAAGGTTCCATTTTTAAATAGTTTTTTTTTTAAAGGATGCACATTTATATAACCAAACAAAACACGCGTGTGTTCTTAAAGTATCCACTTGACAATAGGCGCGGTGATAGTAGGGTTGCCCTTAGAGAAATTGGTTTTAAAGTTAAGTGGTTTAACATATCTGAAGAAGCTCAGAATAACTGGATCAATATTAGTAATGAAGGGGGCAATCAAATGAATCAGACAATAATTCCAGAAGGTTATTACAACTTTTGTTCTTTAAAAGAAGTACTTAACGAATTTGGCATATTGCTAAAAATTAACGAAGCAAACCTCAGAATTACTATGCATTTTCCACTAGAAGAAAGAAGAGAATACATTCTTCCTAAAGGACTTGCTAAAATCTTGGGCTTCCACAGTAGTGACAGATCTTATAAATTTAGTACAAGAGAAGGCAACTATCAATTTGAAGGTGATGAACCATCTGATTTTCTCGTGAACCCAGTGTTATATGTCCATTTACAAGAGTTAAAAACAGACAGTAATTTATTTGATGGCCATCCATCTACAGTTCTAAGAGCACTACCATCAATTAAGGCGGGGTTTTGCGATTATCAGTTAAACACATTTGGTGAAAACAGCCAATTTAAAGAATTAGTTGCAGGGTCTATAAATTCAGTGTGTGTAAAAATAACTAACCAAGACGGAAAACCAGTTGTTTGTTCTGATTTATTAGTAGTGCTTGAGGTAGAAGAGCGTACTAGAAAAGTAGTAAGGTCTCACTCTCAATCCCGCGGGCGTTAATTGTGTTAGGATGACTAATTCTGTTAAACCATTAGATTTTTATGCTATGGAGAGAATGTCAATATCTGTGTTCACGATCACCCCATTTTTATTCTGCACGCAAGCCCCCACTTTGAAGTAACGATTCTTTCGATTTGGGGTTTTTTTGCATGTTAATTTGGGGTTTTGCTTCTTAATTGGGTTTTTTGCATGTTAAATTTTTTTGTAAAAAATGTGTTAGTTTTTGTAAAAAACAGCAATAAAATGAAGAATTTTTTTTAAAGAGGGGGTTTGCGTGCAAAATAAAAGGGGGTGGTCTTGAACACAGATATTGACATTCTCTGACATAGTTTGTCTTCAGGAAACACATATAACTGAAAGCGAAGCAAACTACGGGGAGAAACAATGGGGAGGGAAATTATTCTATCATAGTGGTACAGCTCATAGCGAAGGGAAGTAATATTAATATCTAAACATTTCCAAGGAAATGTTGAACTTCAAAACTGCAGCGATAGAATAGTTGCTATCTCAATTAAGACGGAGAATAGGGAAGTCACATTGGTTAACGTGAATGCTCCTAATGAAACGCAGGAAAAAATTAAACTTTTCAAAAATTTACAAGACATATTATTAAATTGCAAATCGAAAAACTTACTGTGCATGGGAGACTTCAACACTGTTATGTGTAATAGTTTGGACATAATATCCGGTGAACCACACTGTGAAAAAGAAGTTACAAAATTAAACAAAATGGTTACAAACACTTGTTTGACAGATCTTTGGAGAGTGTTTCATGAGGAAGAAAAGGAGTATACTTGGTGCAGGCAAAATCCGTTTATTGCACGGAGGCTTGATTTTTGCTTTGCCAGCCAAGACCTGGCTGATAAGTGTGTTTCATGTGACATTATGTCTGTCGCCAATACGGATCATAGAGCAATAATTACTGAAATAAATGATAATGAATTCGTCAGAGGGCCTGGCTACTGGCGTTTTAATAACAGTTATCTGAAAGATGCCGTTTTCGTTGGCAGAGTGAATGTTGTATTAAAAAAATGGATAGGTGAAAGTAAAGAAATGTTTGAGAAAACGGGGGATCAATGGGACTGGTGTAAATCAAAGATAAAACATTTTTGTTTAGAGTATGGCAAATTTAGAGCACAAAACAAACCGAATGAACTTTTAGATTTGAAAAGTAAACTCCAGAAGATGGATCCACTATGTGCAAATGATCCTGATAATGAACAAAACCAAAAAGAAGTTATGGAAATAAAGAAAAAACTCGAAATATTATCACTTGAAAAAGCTAGGGGAGCCCAAACGAGGGCAAGAACAAAGTGGGTAGAAGAAGGAGAAAAAAATACAAAATATTTCTTAGGCTTGGAAAAGGTTCGTGGTAACCAAACTGCAATGACACAAGTGCAAAAGGATAATGGTGAAATAATTACAAATCAGTCGGAAGTCTTGAAAGAAATTAAAGATTTCTACTCAGCGTTATATTCTAAATCGCCAGAGGAAGAGGAGAATATGAAAGGAAAATTGAAAGATTTTATTCAAAATGAACCATTTACAAAATTAGAAGAAGAGTCTTTCACATGTGAAGGTCTAATGAGTGTACAAGAGACAAGTCTAGCTTTAAAGCATATGCAAAACGGATCAGCACCAGGTAGTGATGGTCTTACAACTGAATTTATGAAGTTTTTCTGGATAACTATAAGCGATGTTGTAACTGAATCATTCAACGAATCTTTCAGAGAGGGTGAAATGTCATACAGTCAGAAACAAGGCATTATTATACTTCTTCACAAGAGCCTTGACCTTCCAAGAGACAAAGTAAATAATTGGAGACCAATTACACTAACTAGTACAGATTATAAAATACTAGCAAAGGCATTGGCGTTGAGACTGAATAAAGTTATTGATAAATTAATTAGCCATGATCAAGTAGGTTATCTGAAGGGACGAAATATTTCGACAGTAATACGAACTATAGATGATGTCATCAACTATCTAAATGTAACGAAAAAGTGCGGATATCTATTAGCACTAGATTATCAAAAAGCGTTTGACTCTGTTTATAAAGAATTTATGTTGCAAACTTTCGATATATTTGGGTTTGGGAACCAGTTCAAAAGATGGGTAAGTGTGATTACAACGAACACCGTCAGCAGCATAAATCATGGTGGCTGGATCTCGGAATCTTTCCCTGTGAAGTGTGGCATCAGGCAGGGCTGTCCTTTTTCACCTCTGGCTTTCATTTTAGGTGTTGAATTACTCGCAATAAAGATTCTGAACAGTAATATATCAGGAATTGATCTTCCCACTTTCAATAATGAATTGGTAAAGCTTAAAATAAAACAGCTAGCAGACGACACAACTTTGTTTCTAAATAACAGAGATGACATGATAAAAGCACATGACATAATAAATGATTTCTCTGTTTTTTTCTGGTCTCAAATTAAATGTGCAGAAAACAAAAGCAATGAGATTAGGGATGCAGAGGTATGAATACAATATGCCATTTACGTTAACTGAACAAATTAAAATACTAGGGATTTACTTTAAAAATAACCAAGCAGCAATAAACATAGAATAAAATTGGTTAAAACGAATTGTAACAATGAATAAATTGATTAGAACATGGAGTAAGAGAGATTTAGGAATTTATTGGAAAATAGTTATAATAAAGTGTTTTTTGTTGAGTCAGTTTGTGTTTGTAATGCAGTCAATAGGTCTGCCAAAGCACGTCTTGACCACAATTAACAGAACCCTATATAAATTCTTATGGCAGAAGAAGAATTCAAACAAAAAAGCGTTTGAAAAGATAAAAAGAAAAATAATGGAAGCAGATATTAGTCAAGGAGGAGTCAAGATGGTAAACCTTTTTTTTAATTGTGGTCAAGACGTGCTTTGGCAGACCTTGTGGGAGCCGGAATAGCTCAGTTGGTAGAGCGCCTGACTTGTAATCTTGGTGATCCTGGGGTTGCGGGTTCGAATCTCCGCCGGGGCGTTTCGGTACAGGGGGATTTTTCCCTCGGAGTTAACATTAGTTCTGACTCCATTTCCTATACAGTC
This sequence comes from Conus canariensis, assembly GCA_033310375.1. Classification (NCBI taxonomy): domain Eukaryota; kingdom Metazoa; phylum Mollusca; class Gastropoda; order Neogastropoda; family Conidae; genus Conus; species Conus canariensis. The sequence goes on from CM065717.1 coordinate 6,945,799, forward strand.
CTTCGAATGAGACTATAAACCGAGGTTCCGTGTGTGAATGCACGCATAATATCTTGCACACACGTAAAATCCCATCACCAACTTTCGGAAGAGTAGGCCAGTTTGGCCGTTGGTATGGATGACACGTTACACACAGCATGCACCCTGCGTAAGAAATGGAAAGAATGGAGGAAGTAAAGAAACTGAGTGAACGATATTGAACGATATTGACTGGATGACACGGGAAACGACTGAATGAAGCGCCAGCTGGCAGCTCTTCAGTCGGCACTACCCAGGTAGGCAGCCCGTTGTGTAAGCGAGTGTTGATTGTAAAGCGCTTAGAGCTTGGTCTCTAGCCGAGAATAGGCGCTATATAAGTATTCATTATTATTATTATTATTAAGATGCAAGATAGTTTCTATCTACAGTGGGTAGGAAGATTATTTACAGCCACAAACGATAACTGGAGCTATATCCCCAAATGGCATTTGGATAAACTAACAAGTAACATGGGTGCCTTTGATATAAACTGTACATCGAGAATGCTGTCCCCCCATTGTCAGATCAATAACCCATTTTGGCAAGAAGTTCTACACACACATTTAGATAACAAAACAATAACCAAACAAACTGATGTATCACGACAAAACTTTCACAAACAGCTACTGTGGAACAATTCGCTTATAAAATATATATGTTGCACTTTATTCTTTCCTTCCTGGAAAAGAATAGGAATTGAAAGAGTAAAGGATATTATTAAAGAAAATGAAAATAGAATGCTGAGTTCCGAAGAAATTCTGGAAAAAGTAGTACAAAACAGAGGAAATGTTCTTTTTGAATATAATGCTTTAATGAACTCAATACCTGCATCCTGGAAAAACTGGATACGTGAAAATCCTTGCCAAGAAGGGATACAGAATTACTTTGATTACAGGGTTTACTGTGTAAAGCCAAAACATATCAGGAAAATATTAACCGATAAAGGAAATACAACTGAAGACTTAAAGACGTATGCTCATGGGTTTTTGGCTTAGAAATCTGAACTTTGAAATAGACAAGGATTCATGGCTAATGGCACATGCTGCTACGAAAGAAACCAGATTAAGATAGCTGCAGTGGAAAACTGTTCATAATATATACCCAACAAATATTTTGTTGCATAAAATGAAATTGGCAGAGGATAGTAACTGTTCCGTTTGCAGAAGTAGATTACATAGAGCACTTCTTTTACAAATGTCCACCTGTGAAAGCATTTTGGAAGAAAATGGAAAGTTATGTTCATGGTCAGACAGGTATCCGCATAAATTTAGATCTTTTTGACATTCTGTTTGGAGTCAAGATAACTACCTGTGGAAACGATATCAATAATCAAAATATAATAAACCACATGATCTTAATTGGGAAAATGTGTGTTAGTATACAAAAGAAAACAAACGCAAATACACCATTACATATACTATTTGAACAACACGTGCAGTTTAGAGTATTGAAAACCAGATGACATCTTCGACATAACTAGAAGTCGGTACAGAAATACTATATTAGACGGATATTAAATATTTAAAAACTGTAGATACAAAAAAATACTTTATGAAATTAAAATCAAATTGGATAGAAGCACAGGCGCGCGCGCGCGCGCGCGCACACACACACACACACACACACACACACACACACACACACACACACACACACACACACACACACTGACCCAATCAAGGGACATAATTATAGGCTTGAGCGTATTTTACGCGACACTGGGAAAAACAAACAAACAGACAAAAAAAATCTTAATATTTGAATGTCAAATGAAATACCGCACCCCATGATCCCAATGACTTGCCCAAAGTAGCACCATGTTCTCTGTCTGTCTGTCTGTCTGTCTGTCTGTCCCTCTTTCTGCCTGTTTGTATGTATGTATGTAAGTATGTATGTATCTTTCTCTCTCTCAGTTGCGCAGTCACAAACCGTAAATGCCGAACACACGCGTAGGCGCATATACACTTACAATATTTGATACCATTGGTGTGCTATTTATTCCTTGTGATAGCTACCTGTTTTTGCTTAAAGAATTAATTGTAACAAAACGATCATTCCTAACGCCAGTCTTTGTATAACCCAAGATCATTATCCCAAGTACTAAAACTCGTCAAAGAAGGGAAGGGAGGGGAGTGGGGGAGAGATGTGGGATTGGGGAGGGGGAGACCGGAGATTTGGGGAAGGGAAGGAGGGTGGGATCGACAGTGGGGAAGAGGGGGAAGTGGAAAACAAACAAACAAACAAAAAGCAAACAAACACCCAACCTCTCACGCCTATGGTCACGCTTCTTGGCTTTCCTCATGCCTTCCTTGTTGACCCTTTCGTTTCGCTGCAAGGCTGGCCTCTTCGGGGAATAGCCAACTGGTGAGACGATTTGAAACAAACTCTACATACAACTCTATGATGCCGCCTCTGTCCGTCTGTCTGTCTGTCTGTCTGTCTGTCTGTCTGTCTGTCTGTCTGTCTCTCTCTCTCTCTCTCTCTCTCTCTCTCTCTCTCTTTGGGAAAATCTGAAAACAAAGAAAATAATTAAGTCCTTTGTTTCATTTATATTGTTCTCTTTGTATAAGCAGCGCATGATCAGTGTGAGAGTGCCAGTACACCACACATTAGAACATTAATAAACCCAGACATTTTGTATCAAACACCAAAACACTAAAATCAGCAAGACTATGTCCATTTGTAAGAGAACCTACAGACTACGCATGGTGTGAAAGGGACTGCTTGGAGAAAAAAAAAGGAAAAGAAAAAAAAAGAAAAAAAAAGGAAACTAGTAGTGGAAATTACTTTTTTTTGTTTTTTTTTGTTTTGTTTTGTTTTTTTCTTTTTGTTTTTTGGGTAGATGAAGAGGACAGTGTGAAGCACCAAAAAATGAAGAGGTGGATTTCGGCCTTAGGGAAAAAAAAGTAAAGAAAAGGAAAAAAATCACCGCCTTAGGTGCTCCATTGATCCGATAACTGATGCCACAAAAAAAAAAAAAAAAAAAAAGATTAGACTCGTAGTTGGCGTCCAGTACAGCGACATATGGGCTCAAATATCCGGAAATATATCTGTTGATACTGAACACATTCAAGAGACAATTTGACATTTCTTGATAACAAAAACAGTTTTGCATTTTGTTCAGTCACTTCGTTGAATCGGTGCATTTTTCATTAGAATTCGTTTTCTTGCAAATTGAGTGCTCCTCACACTTTAATAGTTCGTCACAGTCCATTTTTAAATAGCTGGCCGCAACCTTCAGCACCCAGAACTTTTACACTTTTTTGAACTTTTGACCAAGTTGAAAGCGGATGGTTACAACATTATTTTGGCTTGGATTCCTGGTCATGTTGGCATTGGAGGGAACGAAATGGTTGATCGTTTAGCCAAGAATGCCACAAGAGAGAAACTGTCCAACATATATATCCCCTGCTCAGATCTGAAACCCAAAATTAACGATTATGTGAGAGACCTCTGGCAGGAGGATTGGAATACACAGACGGATAACAAACTCTTTCAGATCCGTCCAAACCTTAAGGAGTTCCTCCCATCTGCGTCTGGTGGTCGTAAAGAAGAAACAGTTCTTTGCCGGCTGCACACCGGCCATTCGTATTTTACCCATTCGTACCTTTTAAAGAGTGAAGAAGCTCCGTGGTGCATTCCATGTCATGTGCCACTCACAATGAAGCATATTCTTTTAGAGTGTTGGGACTTGCACGATGTGAGACACAAACATTTTACGGCAGATTCCATATAAACCTGGTTCAGAGATGTCCCACCTGATGCCATCTTTGAGTTCTTGAAAGAGATTAACATTTTTCATCGGATCTGAGTTTTTACAGTGGAAAGATTTTTAACAAATTTTCGGATGGTTTTTCGATTTTTTTTTTTTAAAGAATTGTGTGAATGAATGACTTGTGAGTTGATTTTAACGTGGTGACAGCCCTGATGTGGCCCTTTGCGGTCGGCTGGGCTATAAGCAACATTATCTTATCTTACCTAACCCTTTTAAAAGTAATAAAAATAATAAAACCTTTTTAAAACCATGAGCGTAACGCTGGTTAATTATGCAGTGCCTATTGCTAGTATTATAGTTTATTCAACCCTAGCAAAATGCTTGCTAAGAATAAAACCGCCCAACATGGGAAAGATAGAACATTCGCCAAAACTAGTTACAACCTTATTTTTAGCTCTAGCAACTAAAGATTATCTGATTAAAAAGCACATAGACAGTCTTTCATATTATGATTATTTTAATTATTTTTTTTTAGTTAATAAAAAACATGAGCACTGCAAAGATCATCAATATTATTTACCACTCTGCTGTAATCAGCGGCCTTAGTATAGGGTACAGTGTGGTAGCAAAAAACATGTTTAAAATGAGGCCAGCTGATCTAGGAAGGTTAGACATTGAGGATGTTGTTAAGGTTATAGCTGTAATAACTGCAGGAATTGCTTCAAAAGACTTTCTTGTTACACAGGGAATTATCCCAGAAAACATCAATGTATAGAAAGATTAATTCATTTATAAAAAGATTAATGCATAGGCAGATTAATTTATAAAAGATTCATTCTAGAAAATATTCATTTATAAAAAAGATTAATTCTAGAAAATATTCATTTATAAAAAGATGTCTGGATTAGTTCTGATGGTGGGAGGAGCTATTGTTAATGCATTGGCTTTCTCTGGGAGCAATTATATGTTTAGTAAACTGCGGTCTGATGAAGAAAGAGAACGCCATAACAAGGCAATGGAAGATTTAGCTAAGGGAAAAGCTGCTTATGAGAAAAGGAGGATTGCTCACTTAGACTTTATTAATAAAAAATTAAGAGAACAGGGACATGCAGAGCACACATTTACAGACGTTGATGACGCAATGAATGAGTATTACTTAGTGACAGGAGATAAGTTTCTAACATCCCCGCCTCCAAAACTGTTTGACTTTTATGAGCCATCAGAAGAACAGAAGACTGCAGAGATAGTTTTTATTGCAGTTGGGATGACCTCAGTCTATCTTGTTGCTCACTTTCTTGTGTAAAAACAAATAAAATACATTTAAAATATGGACAATACAAAGTACAATACAAAGTACAAAATATATTATTCTCCTAGAGGGTATTGGAAAGGAAAGACTGCAATTGATAAACTGAGTAAAGCTGCTGGGGTGTCTAAGACAGAAGCAAAAGACTGGCTTTCAAAACAAGCAATTTGGCAAATATATCTGCCTGCCCCAAAAAGAATAATAAGGCCTAGATTTGTTAACTCAGTTCCTAATGACACCCACCAGATGGACTTGCTGTATCTTCCACATGACAAAGTTAGAAGAAAAAAGTTTAAGTATGCTCTTACAGTTGTTGACATGGCTTCAAGGTATAAAGACGCTGAGCCTTTAACAGATAAAAGCTCAACTGCTGTGGCTGTAGCTTTACAACAAATATACATGCGAGGCCCATTAAAGTATCCTAGGATGATCCAGGTTGATGATGGAAAAGAGTTTAAAGGGGCTGTAAACCAACTGCTTTTAAAACACCGGGTTACAGTTAAGAGAGGGATTCCAGGCAACCACCGCTCCCAAGCCCTAGTAGAAAACTTTACTAAGAATCTAGCTGAGCGTCTGTTTACCTATCAATATTACAAAGAAATTATGGACAGAGCACGTAACACAGAATGGGTCAGAAGATTGCCAGCAGTCTTACGTGCCATGAACAATGAAGAATTTAAAGCAACAGGCCTTAAACCGGTGAACGCGATCAAATTAAAAAAAATTAGCATTACTGAAGATGTGCAGAATACTCAAAAACTCTTGCCGTTTGGACTAAAAGTAAGATACTTGTATGCTCCTGGAGAGGCAGAAGGTGATGTTAGAATTAGAGCCACAGACCCTATATGGAGCGTAGATTTATATGAAGTTGAAAGAAGTATGAAAACAGCCCCTCCTGTGTATTATTTAAGAGAAACTCTTTCTTCTAAAAAGCCTGCCCCTAAAAGATCGTTTGTTCGTGAAGAGCTGCAAGTTGTCCCACCAAACACAGTGCCTGTTAGTTAAACAAAAAATAGTATGAATGTTTATAACACATTTTTTCTTTTAATTTATTGTCTATTTTTTTTAACATAGCATAAACATTTATAACCTATCTAAACAAAGCATATATTTTTTTTAAAAACTTATTTTCGGTTTAACTGATTGTTTGTTTGTTTTTCAATGTTCTGTTTAATTGCTTCAGTGTCTACCTGTTGTGAAATAAAAGTCTTTCTCCACTCTTTTTGAAGTGCAATTTTTTGTCATCTGTAATCATCACCATCAGCCATAAGACGCTGAAATTCTTCATCTGTAATGTTTTCATCCTGTAATGATTTGCTTATTCTCAATCTTAATGAACAAAGTTTTGCTGATGCTAGGGCTACAATGGCAGTGTGCTTTTGTAGTTTAGGAGTTAATTTTTTTTAAAACAGCGCTCATAATCGCAGACACAGCATCTAAACTTAACCCAACACCCCCAAAAGCTAAAGAGACTGGTGCTCCAGCCCCAGTAGCTAAAAGAGCAACACTAGACCCAGCACTTACGCTAGCTACAGCTGACGTGCCAGTAATTACATAAGAAAGAGTATTCAAAGCTTTAGCATATTTCTTTCTTGTAACCCTATACTTATCCAAGTCACTTTCTATTTCCTTTTGAAGTTCAGTTATCTGCTCTAATCTAAACTGTTGAGCCTGATCATCCATTTTTTAATCAAGATTAATTTTTTAATCAAGATTAATTTTGTAAAGATTAATTTTGTAAAGATTAATTTTGTAAAGATTAATTTTGTAAAAATGTTCTTATTAACTCTTCTGGCAGCACTTCATCAACAGAGTAAAACCCAATAAAATCAACATACTTAATAAAAATAAAATCAAGTACTGTTATTTTATCTTTCTCAATCATCACAGTAACTTTGTCAGATGATAAGAAAGTTGTTATTTCATCCCCGTTTTTAGTAATAGCAATAACAAGCCTAAGAGGTCCATCCAAGTTTTCAGCCTTTATTAATATCTCCCCTGATTAACACATGTTCTGGCAAACTACGAGCAGACTCCCCTGGAGTGATTAATAAAACAAAAATCAAAGTAGCAGTGTTAGGCATTGGGATTTTTGGAATAAATTCTAAACCAACCGTGTCATCCCCCACTTCAGCTAAGGACCTCTTTCTGTGCAGCACATATTCACGGTTATATTTAGTTATCTCAATCTGCTTTTTCTGTTGTGTTCCTGGGACAAGACTAGCAATAAAAGGTCCTGCGTTCAAAGCTTTTCTAATTTTTTTTTTTTATATCAAAGTATACATTGGGGCTTCGTAAGTCAAATTTTAAATCCCAGTCAATTTCAGGACGCAAGGCCCAGTTATTATCTTGTCTATAAAGTTTGTATTCGTATTTGTCGTAATCGTTTAAGGTTAGATTTCTTATTTGTTCTAGTTTAGGATATTGCTGTCGTTTTTTATCTTCAATTTCTGTTCGTTTGTAAATCCCATCTTCTGTGTATTCAAAACCATAAACATTTCCTGGCACTCCTGTCAGATCAAACTCAAATGTGTCTGCTAGGTCTTTTAGCTCTACTGCGACGCATTTGGGAGCTAGCTGTACTTTTGATTCTGGCCCGCGAGACATTCTTTTTAATATGAAAATTATAATAAACAAATTGTTATAAACAATCTATAATAAACAATTTGTTATAAACAAACGTATTGAACTGGTGGGTCAGTCCGCAAGCATAGTTTAGCATGCTTAGATTTTTCTAACTGCTCTTTTATTTTTTTTTTAGCTCATCCTTGTCTCTTATTATATAATTTTCACTTAAACAGTCTTCAAAACTATCTTTGTCCTTAGTGTAAAATAATACAACCGATTTTAACTGCGATCTAAAGTCTTTTAAGACAGCATTGTATTTTTGAGTTAAAAGCCACACAGAAACTAATGCGTGGCGGCCACTAAAGGCCAGCTTTGACAGAGTTTTTCTTTTTTTAACAATGTCTTGTTCAGCTGAACAGTCATCAATAATAAACAGTGTTTCAGTTCCCTCAAATAGCCTATAGTATTGTTCTAAACAGTCGCTTAGCTTGTCAGTAGGATCAACTAAAAATATATTCTCGTCTGTCCAAACAAACTGCCTTTCTTTGTAAGACTTGTTATGCTTAATGGTTGTGCAGAATATAACAATGTACTCGTAATGAAACCTGTAGATTGTTTGTAACAAATCAAGTATGAAGACAGTTTTCCCACACCCAGTAATCCCACAAATAAGCAAGCAGTGTGGGTCTTTGGGCAGAAAGTTCAAACAATCCGTCTGTTTTTAATAGGTTATTTCTTTTTAACATGCATTTTAATAGGTTATTTCTTTTAGCCTGTTTTCTTCAATGTTTAACTGAGCGTCAGAAACCACAAAAACGTGGATTTGTATCTGACCGTTTCCATCTGCTTTCTTGTTAATCTGTATGGTTATGCCATCTGCCCCCACCCTTCTTCCACTTCCAAATAATTTGTTGTCATATGTTGATCTAAAATCTAGCCATAGTCCATATTGTTTTGTTAAGTAATCTTCGAGTCTTACATCATGAAGGTGAAGTTTTTTACACACAAGATCAGCTGTAGGATTCGTTTGTCTGCCTCCAGCAAACAATTTTCTTGCTTCGTCAAAGTGTTGGTGAGGTAAAAGTCCAGTTGAATACAACTGAATAGGCTTGCCGTCTATTGTGCAAGACAACTGCTCAATTTTTGGATTGTAAAACACCTGTTTCTCTGTGAAAAGGAGTTGTAACTTCAGTAAACAGCAACCAAATTCCCATTTAACGACCTAAGAGAATAACTTAGAGCTATGTTCCAGATAGCGTCTTGCTTGGTTTTATTTTCTGTAATGTGATGCACAACTCTTTCAAAATAAATAACTGTCTTATTTTTATACTGGGTGAAGACTGTTCTGGCTAGTTCAGGGTTAGTAACAACATCAAACTCAAGAGAGATGTCACTGACTGTGTATTTGGCTAAAGGGTCTTCAGACAGAATAACAGACCCGCTGTCATTAAATGTTAGTTCATAAGTAAGTTTATCTCTTAGTGCGCCTTGGTAATATGGTTGATGCGTTTTTAACAGTTCAAAATCTAGAGGAATGCAAAATCTGTTGCCAAATGCTAGAGCTACTGCCTGGTCTTTAACATCATCCTTTGCATCCTCAGCAATAAGCCTGTGTTTAAGACCGTTTGGGCCTTGTATTCCCTGATAAGCTTTGTCTTTTCTTTCTGCTCTGGGCAGTCATAGGTCAGAATAGAGTGTAAAAATGTCTGCGTAATGTAGTGAGAAAACTTCTCTGCCCTCCAGGTTAATTAACATAGATTTAATAATGGCCCTACCCAAGTTAGCAACAACAGTAGCATTAGGATCTGCTGAATTAATATCTATTTTGAATGACAGTTTAGCAGTGCCTGGCATTATAACATCGTCAGCCCCAAGTTCAGGAAATCTTACTGTTACCCCTTGACCGGGTTCAACTGTTGATGGATTATTTATAACAAGGACAGTCTGTCTTATACCTTTTCTGCCATGGGGTTCCTTCGCTTTTCTGTATGGATCAAGATCACAACCGTATGAGTTCATTTTTTATAAAACAAAAATATTAAATATATAAATATGGATGAAGATTTTGACCCAATTGATCCTATTGAAGAAGAAGATGATGAAGAACTGGGTCCTTCATTGCAAGAAGAACTTGAAGGAGCAGCGGCAGGTCAAGGGGTAGGATTAAGCCAAATACGAATGTTAGATAGAATTGAATCATTATATAGCCATATGGGGCGAGAGCAGCCAGAAGCACTTAAGGTTTCCAATTTTTCAACAGATGAAAGTAATCATCTGTATGTAAGAACTAGTAAAGGAAAGCTTGTCCGACTTACTACAAAACCAGACCCAACCAAGTTTTTAAGCAGGGCACAATTATTAGAAATCTCCCTACTGCTGACCAAAGGCAATTAAACTTTATTGATGATCTAAGGCCTGAGGCTGTTAGTCTTTTACAGAACTTGGAGCAAGGGTTGCCAACACAATCTGAAATACAAAACACACCTCTTCAAGAATAATTCGACAAGCAGATGAACTAATAGCAGAAATTGAGACGAGTTTTAATGAGGAGACAGCTTTAAAAACAATTGATGATTCTCCATTGCCTATGCGTGAAATCATGGGTCTTAATACTGCTCTAAAGACAATAAGGGGTGAACTAACAAGCAATGTGGCAAAACGTGGTGAACTGGATAGAGAGATAGAAGAAGAAAAAAAATAAACTGGCTGATGCAGATGATAACAATTTAGGGCGAGAAGAAAAGGCTAGAATACAACAGAAAATACAGGATTTAATGCTAGAAAGGGCAGCCAGGTTAGAAGTGCTGTCTACTAACAGAGCACAGATAGCATCACAAACAAACAGAATTAGGGAAACTATAAACAGAATACGTTATGAAAATACTACGCTAGCAGAAAGAATAAGGACTCTGTTCAGAGAACAGGGGATTACAATAGTTAGTATATTAACAGCCATTGTGTTTGCTTTCTCTACACTCGTTTATGCACTAACCGGTGGTGCGCCAACAGGACCAGTAGCACCTCCAGTGCCTCAGCCTGGTAAAACTTGGATTAGAAAACAATTACACCATCTAGCAAACTTATTAAAGAAGTTAGCTGCCAAAGCGCTTGATGCTCTGCCTGGCATAATAGGCAGTGCTGTTAGTTGGGTTTTGTCTACTATAGGCAAAGTGGCTGGCTATATGGCTGACCATCTGTGGACGTTAGGAGTGCTGGCTGCTGGTTTAATTTTTAGTGAAATAAAGTATAGCTAATCCAGTAAAAGTTAAAAACACAACAAGGGCTGTCTTTTCGCTGGTGTGTCCGTCGGGGTGAAGTATATTAACAGGCGGTGTTGGTGGGCTGCTTTCTGGCTGTGGGGTGCTTATAACTGGTGGTGGTTGGTCGCTTTCTGGTTGTTCAGGGCTAGGTGCTTTTTTTAAAATGGCTGGTGCAGGCCTTGTGTTTAAACCTTGATTATGCCCTAAGTTTTGGTCGTCTCCAGCTATGAGGATTTCATTATTATAATTCTGTATTATGCCAATCTGTAGTCTAAGGTCAGAAGGCAGCATGTATAATCCATGGCCCACAACAAAGTCAACCTTTGACCTAGCATGTGAAAGAACGTTTTGGTACCTTTGTATGCTGGAAGGCAAATCAACAGCAGAGTTAATAGCATCTTCTAAATTGGCTAGAAATTGTTTTCTGGCGTCAAAGCCTGTAGATTCGTCCACTATGCTAGACTTGGTCTGTGCTTGTGCTCCTAATAGACACGAAACGTATGTCCGTATGGAGTCATTAAGTCTTTGCACTCCTGGCATTGTTAGGCCTTTACTTTCATCTAAGATAAATGTTGCCCCAGCACTGGGGTGTTTTTGTTCTATTGATCCCAATCTAACTTGCTTGTTTGGCTTAAAAGAGGTGTGGCCAGGCCAGTAGTGAAAATCATATTCTCTACCTTGACCCCGCAAATACAATGTGCCTAACCCGTGATTGCGGTCTAACTTTTGTCTAAAGTCAGTTGAAGGTTTAATGTTAAATTCGTTGCAGATTCTTTCATATGCATTATTGTCCATTGAGCTGAGAAATGGATTAAACGCGTTGTCGTTGGGGAGGCGCACCTGTAGTTCAGTTAGTATGCGCCTATACTGGTAATAAACATGAAAGTTATATACTGACCTTACTAAGAGATTGGGGTGGTTTAAATGGTTTGCATATGAAACACCGCAGCCAGTGGTTGAGCAGTAAACTGCAAAATTTAACTGATTCTGGTAAAAAGCCATAGGGTGGGTTGACCATGCTGATGGCACACTATCACTCTTTATTGGAGGATTTAAATATCTAGTTAGTGGGTTTACAAGTCTGACTTGGAAGCCATGTGATTCATCCACTGCAATGGTTAGGACACTGAAGTCCAAAGATTTGGGCTCATAAACCCCTCCTACATTGTAAGTGGCACTTCCATTGTATTTAAAAGGTTCCATTTTTAAATAGTTTTTTTTTTAAAGGATGCACATTTATATAACCAAACAAAACACGTGTGTGTTCTTAAAGTATCCACTTGACAATAGGCGCGGTGATAGTAGGGTTGCCCTTAGAGAAATTGGTTTTAAAGTTAAGTGGTTTAACATATCTGAAGAAGCTCAGAATAACTGGATTAATATTAGTAACGAAGGGGGCAATCAAATGAATCAGACAATAATTCCAGAAGGTTATTACAACTTTTGTTCTTTAAAAGAAGTACTTAACGAATTTGGCATATTGCTAAAAATTAACGAAGCAAACCTCAGAATTACTATGCATTTTCCACTAGAAGAAAGAAGAGAATACATTCTTCCTAAAGGACTTGCTAAAATCTTGGGCTTCCACAGTAGTGACAGATCTTATAAATTTAGTACAAGAGAAGGCAACTATCAATTTGAAGGTGATGAACCATCTGACTTTCTCGTGAACCCAGTGTTGTATGTCCATTTACAAGAGTTAAAAACAGACAGTAATTTATTTGATGGCCATCCATCTACAGTTCTAAGAGCACTACCATCAATTAAGGCGGGGTTTTGCGATTATCAGTTAAACACATTTGGTGAAAACAGCCAATTTAAAGAATTAGTTGCAGGGTCTATAAATTCAGTGTGTGTAAAAATAACTAACCAAGACGGAAAACCAGTTGTTTGTTCTGATTTATTAGTAGTGCTTGAGGTAGAAGAGCGTACTAGAAAAGTAGTAAGGTCTCACTCTCAATCCCGCGGGCGTTAATTGTGTTAGGATGACTAATTCTGTTAAACCATTAGATTTTTATGCTATGGAGAGAATGTCAATATCTGTGTTCACGATCACCCCATTTTTATTCTGCACGCACGCCCCCACTTTGAAGTAACGATTCCTTCGATTGTTGGGTTTTTTGCATGTTAATTTGGGATTTTGCTTGTTAATTGGGTTTTTTGCATGTTAAATTTTTTTGTAAAAAATGTGTTAGTTTTTGTAAAAAAACAGCAATAAAATGAAGAATGTTTTTTTTTAAAGAGGGGGTTTGCGTGCAAAATAAACAGGGGTGGTCGTGAACACAGATGTTGACATTCTCTGAGAGAGAAGGGAGAGAGAGAGGGGGAGAGAGGAAGACAGACAGACATATTGACGACAAACAGACAGAGAGAGAGAACAACAGAGGCAGAAAGAAAAAGGAGGGGAAAAGAGAGGGGGTAGAATGAGAGAGAGAGTATGAAAGTAAGAAAGAGAGAGAAAATTAAAAGAGAGAGGCAGAACAAAAGAGAGAGAGAGAGGAGAGAGAGAGAGAGGATTTGACAAACAGAAGACCAACAGATGACAGACAGAACAGCGAGAGACAAAGACAGAAAGAAAAAGAGCACGAAAAGAAGGGGGTGGATGGAGAAAGAGGGTAAGAAAAAGAGAGAGAGAGAGAGAGAGAGAGAGAGAGAATAAGAAAGATAAGGGAGAGAGAGATAGAGAAAGACTCTGTGTGTGTGAGAGAGAGAGAGAGACGGAGAGAGAGAGAAGAAGAGAGAGAGAGAAAGACAGAGAAAGAGAGTAGGGGGGGGGGGTTATGAAAGAGTAAGATAAGAGGAGGGAGGAGGAGGCATTTCACCCACAGGTATAGAAAGGAGACATTTCACACACAGGTATGTGCAGTAATGGTAATACACACAGTGTTTTTGTCTTTCTTTCAGCACGAATGCTCGATCCTTTCTTGATACAATAATATATATATATATATATATATATATATATATATAATGCTGCACAATTTAGTAGTGGGGGAAAAAACAAGTGCAGGTGAACAATTCATCCATCATTATAATAATGACTTGGCAAAGATTTGAAATTGAGAAAAAAAAATTGAAGATGAAGGAAATGAGAAAATGTATATCATAAATATGAAAACCCTTCACTAGCTGCATGAGGAAACCATCGCATTCCCTCTCGAAGGCCGATCTATATGTATCGCCTGCTCCGAGGCCTTTCGTCCGCTGGATCGGACTCATCAGGGAGACACGGCTGATTGTGTCTGTGCTCTTGGCGTCAAATAGAGACACACCACAGTCCATAATTCTGTGGTGTTCTGACCGCCAAGGGTTCGAAAAAGAATCCAACAGCACCCCCAAAGCAGCCAGCGAAAGGTAGTAGAATAAAAGAAAACGAAAGTGTGGACAGGAAAAAAAGTTGCTGAAAACTAAAAACATTATGCAAACAGTATAAAATGTAGGGGATAATCTTTGAGCCTATGCTTGAGGATCCATTTAAGGATGCAAGGGAGATCAAAAGATATGGAACAGTCTGAGTGGTCAGCTCTGCTGTTCAATAACCCAAGCATTGTCAGTGGCTAAGAATTGTGCAGAACAACCTTTACCTGGATCTCCTAAGAGATGCTATCACCCACTGATTGACCAAACAATATAATGCTGAACAATTAAGAAGTGGGGGAAAACAAGTGCAGGTTAACAATTCTTCCATCATTATAATAATGACTTGGCAAAGATTTGAAATTGAGAAAAAAAAAATGAAGATGAAGGAAATGAGAAAATGTATATCATAAATATGAAAACCCTTCACTAGCTGCATGAGGAATATATATATATACACACACATGCATATATATGTACGTATGTACACACACACACACACACACACACACACACACACACACACACACACACACACACACACACATCAGTGGAGTGAGAGAAAAGCTGTCTCAAGCAGTGGTAAAGTTGATATGCCTAGGCACTTTCTGCTATTACTATGCAGCTGGTTTGGGCTGCATTGCTCCAGTGCATAAGATAGCCTGTGTTGTATGCATTGTTTTGCCCACCTTGCAGTGAAAGGTAATCCCAACAGTTTATTACGCTTGGTGTGGAAAACTGTACCGCTATAGAGCAATGACTTCACCAAGCGTAAGCGACAACCTTTTTGCTTTGCTGCGCTTGTTTGTGTTTTGTGTTTTGTTTCTCATACTCCTATTATTTTGGTTCGAATGAGTCCAATCCAGTGAATAAAGGGATGATGTCAGCTGACCACGTGACTGCAGGTGTGGCAGAGTTCAACAAGGTCAGCATGTTTCTGAGCACGGTGATTGCAGCGGAGCGTTGTTTGTGCGTGGTCAGCCCACTGCGTGCACAGCGCGTGCTCAGCACACGCACTCTGGCTTTCGTCATCATCTCTGTGTCCGTCGTACTTCTGTCCGGTATGATGGTCATTGCTGCTCCTAAGCACACTGAGGCATGTGTGTTTGACCCACAGACCAACAAGACGTCATTCATCTTTTACGTCACAGAGTATGATGACGTCACTTTATTTCTTTGTTCTTTCTCCTTTTTTCAGACTCTCTCTCTCTCTCTCTCTCTCTCTCTCTCTGTGTGTGTGTGTGTGTGTGTGTGTGTGTGTGTGTGTATGTGTGTGTGTGTGTGTGTGTGTGTGTTCACATATGTGAGCACTCGTGCTTCTGTACGTGTGTGCGTGCATGCGTTCATGTGCGCATATATGCGCGCGCGCGCTCGCGCGCGCGCGCGTCTGTGTTGTGTGTGTGTGTGTGCGCGCGCGCGCGCGCGCGCGTACGTGTGCGCGCGTGTGTGTGTGTGTGACAGAAAGACAGACAGACATAGAGACAGACAGACAGACATACAGAGAGAGAGAGAGAGAGAGAGAGAGAGAGAGAGAGAGAGAGAGAGAGAGAGAGTCAAGTCATCAGTGTTCTACATCACAGATTCTACATGGAAAACCAGGAGATAATTGACCTGTTTGACATCTTTGTATACTCCACCGCCCTGCCAGCTCTTTGTTTCGTTGTCATCGTCGTCACCACCATCATCACCGCCGTCAAGCTGCAGTCAGCTGTCCAGTGGAGACAGCAATCCGCCTCTGCCGTTCGACAGCCACCCACAGGAAGTTCCACACATCAGATGGTGGCAGTGACCCGGATGTTGATTGGGACTTCCGTCTTGTTGATCGTGTGCTTATCTCCCATTTTGATGGTGCAGATGGCCATGTTCCTGGTCCCACAGCTGAAAAGGGGTGGCCCCTATCACAACGTGGTGGACGTCATTTTTATCATTG
>CM065717.1:6964452-6976952 GCA_033310375.1 Conus canariensis
TATTTCTTCTTTCTTTCTTTCTTTCTTTCTTTCTTTCTTTCTTTCTTTCTTTCTTTCTTCCTTCCTCTCTTTATTTTCTTCCTTCCCTCTTTTTTCTTTTTTATCTCTTTCTTTCTCTCTTTATTTCCTTCCTTCTTTCCTTCTTTCTTTCTTTTCCTTTTCCTTCGCTTTCTTTCTTTCTTTCTTTCCTTCTTTCATTTTTTTTTCTTTTCTTTGTTTCCTTTTTCCTACTCTCTCTCCTCTCTCTCTCTCTCTCTCTTCTCTCTCTCTCTCTCTCTCTCTCTTCTCTCTCTCTCTCTCTCTCTCTTCTCTCTCTTCTCTCTCTCTCTCTCTCTCTCTCTTTTCCCCAAACCTACCCCTTGGCCTTTTCCTTCCCAGTCTCCTTCCCCTTGTTCGCTATGTTCAAGCGTTTTTCTATTGCGTTCGTTTGTCAATGGTGTGGACAATAGCTAATTTTTATTGAACTGTACAAGATCTTGTTATACTTTGTTCTTTTTATATGTATTTGCATTAATTTGATCTTTAAATGCATTAATTTGATCTTTAATTTGTTTTTCTTTCCTTTTGTGACGTCAACGTAAATTATGACGTCAACTTTAAATGACATAAGAACATGATGAAAATAATAAAAGTTTTGACGGAAGAGGAGAGCAAGAACTAACGGCCGAGGCTTTGGTGTCCAGCCTAATTTATTTTGTTTTAATCGTCGTTTCCTCCGTAGTGTTACTATGTGGAGAGGCTGAATTTCAAGTCAGTAGTACGTTGATATTCACTGTGTATGTGCGATACTTCTGATGACGGTACCAGCGAAATATGTACCAGGAAATTTAATTGCTATAGAAATGTTGTGAATGCTGTGTCGCCGAGAGTGACTTAAAACTCCTGCAAGAATATTTATGTGCTCTAATTGTACCACCTCATGTGCGTCGGTGGGCTGAAGTTATTGATGTGAACATTGTAATATCAATACACGGAGAAGCTAATTAATTTTTGTTTTAGATCAACAATACGTGGAATCGAAGTTTATTGTGTTCTATGGGACTTTGCTGAAATCGTGTTCTCCGGGGATTCAATATTGGTTGCTGTGCCTTGTGAATCTACAGTTCTTCTATGGTTTACTGTGCTTTATGAATCTGCGGCTCCTCTTCTGTGGATTGCTGTGCTTTGTGAATCTGCGGTTCTTCTTCTATGGATTGCTGTGCTTTGTGAATCTGCGGTTCTTCTTCTATGGATTGCTGTGCTTTATGAATCTGCGGTTCTTCTTCTGTGGATTGCTGTGCTTTGTGAATCTGCGGTTCTTCTGCTATGGATTACTGTGCCTTGTGAATCTGCGGTTCTTCTTCTGATAGTTTGACGTGATTTATTGTGCTTGTTGTGTGGAGACCCTGTTTCTTCTTCTTCATCGCTTGTGTTTGTGAACGGCTGTGCTTATTATGTGGGGACCTTGGTTATCCTTATTTGTCTTCTTTTAGTGTTGTAGACTGTGGCTTGGGTACTGTGGAACCGAGTGTGTTGACTGCATATGTGAGACACTGTGGACGGCGCCGGCGAGATCTGTGAGTGATATCAAGATATGTACTATGATATGCTGATATCTGATGACTGAAGTTCCTATGTATTGATATCTTGATCTATATGCTATGTAGTGACATGTATTGATTTGTACCAGTTCACATGAATGTATGTTTGATGGTTCAGGCAGCATAATTATAAAGAAAAAAAAATCTAACTCGTGTGTTGCCTGGCTATCCATGTGCGTTTGGTGTGGGTGTGCGTAGGGAATAATTATTACACGCATCCAAACTTTTGAGAGCGAGAGTCAGACAGCAAAACACGCACCGCACACCATCCGTAACATCTGGTGACCCTGTGGTTAAATTTCTTTTGCTATTGAATTAAAAATCGCCTTAGTGGTAGGATTTGTTTTTGTACACCTATAATTGCCCAATTAGAAGTAATAGGTCACGTTCACAGACTTTTCTTTTGAACAATTGAGTTGTGTTGTATTGTTTTGTTTTATGACTGTTCTTGTCTACTTTCTTTCCCGTCTCCAGCGTAACGGGGTATCTCCTTCTGTATAGTTTCTGGAGATACGAGGGCCTAGTTCCTAGTTCTTCCTTCCTTTGTGGGCTTTATTTTCATTATCTTCAGTTATCTCTTTGATTATTTCTGTTTTTATCTTTACTTGGGGATTGTGTTGCTTCTTCAGCATTCTTAGGGTTCTTTTTTCTTGAATGAATGAGTGTGTGAGTGGCTGCCCTGAACCAGTTAAAAATAAATGAATAAAATAACAACAACAATACATTGATTATATTCATTATTACTCTCATGTCATTGCTTGATTTATACTTGTTGCTGAAAATTTGGTATTGATTATCGATTGTGTTTTTCTTTCTCCCCATATCCCTGAAATCCTGTTTCATTGTTTATCTCTATCTTTTTGTTGGTTGGGTTTGATAATACTTTGTCTTTTTAAGAGTGATTGTCGTTAATGTTTGTTTGAAAAAAAAAATCCTCTTTGGAATTCATATATATATTTTAGTGGACAGGGGTTTCAAACCTTTTTTGCTTGTGATAGCAATTGTTTGTATTTGATCCACTAGTGTGTGTCTCGGGTTTGACAGGACATTATTTCATATTTTCATTATGGCACAAAAGGCTGAGGAAGAAAGTCCTGTTGTGTCCTCTATGGACGAGGACAAAGTTTTCGCTAAATATTTACGAGGTAAAGTATGTGGTCTGGAGGGAGACGATCTGTTGGCCTATGTGGATAAATGCATTGCTCAAGATATGGAAAGAGAGGAAAGAATCAAAATGAAAAGAATGCAGGAAGAAGAGATAACTAAAAGAGAGCAGATACAAATACAAGAGCAAGAAGAAGCAAAAAGAATGCAAGAGGAAGAGGAAACAAAAAGAATGCAAGAGGAAGAGGAAACGAAAAGAATGCAAGAGGAAACAAAAAGAATGCAAGAGATAGAGGAAACTAAAAGAATACAGTTACAAATAACTTCTCAGCAGAGTGCGGTCTCAGGACAGGACAGTGAGAGTCAGGGTTCTAGTTTTCCCAGGTTTAACGCCCCTCGTCCTACTTTTCCTAAGTTGCCCCCTTTCAAGGAAAGAACTGATGATATAGACAGTTACTTGTTTCGTTTTGAAACCCATGCTCGGTCCTTAGGATGGTCTGAGAGTTTGTGGGTTACATACCTGTCTGCACTACTTGAGGGTTCCGCTTTAACTCTCTATCACAGTCTCGCTGAAAATAATGTTGTGTCTTACGAGCTTTTGAAAGAGAGCTTGCTGAAAAAATTTCAATGTACTCCAGATGGTTTTCGTAAGCGTTTTCGTGAGGCTAAACCTAGCTCAGATGAACCTTTCGAGACCTTTGCAGTTGAACTTAGACGTTTGTTTGACCGTTGGGTCTCTTTGTCAAAAAATGATAAGTCTTTTGAAGGTCTGGTGGATCTTATCTTGCGTGAGCAGTTTTTGGAGTGTGTTTCTAAGGACTTGGCTACTTTTTTGTGTGAAAAAGATGTGAAAACGTTTGATGAAATGATCAAGTCTGCAGAGTCATACAGACATGCTCATCCCACTAAGGTGCTTTCTAGGAAAGCTGATGTAAACATTTTTGCTTCTGTTGGATACAAAACTCCTGGTCAATTTGATAGAAATCCGTATCCCCGTCAGTCTGATAGAACTCCATACTGTGGTCAGTCTGACAGATGAAACAGATACTCTACTTTTCAAAACAGTGGCCACTACTCTGGTTCCTCAGCTGATCGTGGAAGTAACTTTGGTGGTAGCTGTTATTGTGGTCATCAGAGCTTTGGTTACTCAGCTGGTCGTGGAAATAACTTTTGCGGTAGCCGTTATCGTGGTCGTGGCGCCCGTTATATCTCTGGCAGTAAGAGTTCCTCAGAAAGTGCTTCTGATCAATTTGCAAGTGTTGTGTGTTTTTTGTGTAAAAAGACAGGACATGTAGCTGCTAGGTGTCCATGGAAGTCAGGTAGAAACCCTTGTAGAATTTGCACCCTTAGCCACCCAGACACGTGTCCTTTTGTGGTTGGTAACTCTACTTTTGTCGAGAACTCAGCTGACAGCAAACAGTCCAGTGCCTGTTGCTCTGTTCTTGATACTCCTTTTGCTTGTCTTGCTGCTGGTGAGTTCACAGGCAAATTACATTTGGAGTCTGGTTCTGTGAATGGCACTTTGAGTTCTGTTCTGCGTGATACTGGTGCTACTATTTGTGGCGTTCGCAAACGGTTAGTTTCTGACAGTCAGATGTTAGGAACCACAGTGAAGTGTGTTTCTTTTGGTGGTCGTGTGGATGAGTTTCCACTGGCTACAGTTTCAGTCAGTTGTCCTTATTTTGTGGGTGATTTGACTTGTTGTGTCTTGGATAGCCCTGTCGCAGATCTCATTGTGGGTAATGTACCTGGAGTTTCTGTGAGCGATGAGTTTAGTGATGTATCTGGTGAACCTTTCTCTTTAGCCGCCGTTACGAGGGCTAGAGCTAAGCATGTTGTGGACAAAAAGCCTTTGTGTCAGATTCCTGATGATCTGAACATTTCCCGTTCTGACCTTGTTCAGAAACAGAAAGATGACGCGTCATTGAAGTCGTGCTTCCAGTCAGCGTCTTCTGGTGAGGTGAAGAAGTCAGGTTCAACTACCTTTTATTACTTCTTGTCTGATGGTGTTCTGTACAGACATTTTGTCAAAAATGATATCTCTTTTGATCAGGTTGTTGTTCCTCTTGAACTTCGACCTACAGTGTTATCTGTGGCGCATGATCTGATTTTGTCGGGTCATTGTGGTTCTCGGCGTACTCTGTTTAGAATCCTTAACAAGTTCTTTTGGCCTGGAGTGACTGTGGATGTAGCGAAGTATGTTGCTTCCTGTGATGTGTGTCAGAAGACGGTATCAAAGGGTAGAGTTTGTCCAGTACCCCTTGCGTCTGTTCCAATCATCAGTACTCCATTTGATCGTGTGGCTGTTGATCTTGTTGGTCCACTGTCTCCTCCTTCGGAACAAGGTCATCGTTTCATCTAGACCATGATTGACATTGCTACCCGTTTTCCGGAGGCTGTTCCGTTGAAGGATATCTCCTCTGTTGCTGTGGCAGAAGCATTGTTGGGAATCTTTTCTCGTTTAGGTTTTCCCAAGGAGATTCTATCTGATCAGGGTACACAGTTCAACTCTGAGCTTATGAAGCAGTTTCATGCTTTGTGTGGTGCAAAGGGCATACGTACATCGCCGTATCATCCGCAGGCAAATGGTCATGTTGAGAGGTTTCATGGGACTTTGAAGTCCATGTTGAAAAAGATTGTCCGCACTCACCCAAAGGCGTGGCATCGTTATTTGCCTGCACTGTTGTTTGCGTGCAGAGAGTTGCCCTCTGAGAGTACAGGTTTCTCTCCCTTTCAGTTGCTGTTTGGTCGGCAGGTTCGTGGTCCTATTGCTTTACTACAGGAGTCGTGGACTCAGTCAGATGCTCAGGATGTTGAAGCAAAACCTCTCTATTCGTACTTGTTTGAACTCAAGAATGTCATTGCTGACTCATGTAAGTTAGCCATGGAGAATTCTGCTGATTCCGCTTTGAAGGGTAAAAAGTACTTTGACAAGAAGGCCAGGGAACGCTGTTTCAAAGTTGATGATGAAGTTTTAGTTTTGTTACCGACTGATTCTAACAAGTTGTTAGCCAGTTGGTCAGGGCCTTTCCCAGTAGTCAAAGTCTTGCATCCAGATTACAAGGTTTTTGTTAAGGGCAAGGAAAAGATCTTTCATGCGAATATGCTCAAAAAGTATATTCGTCGTGCTGTTGTATCTACTTCTGATGTTGTTGTACCTACAGTTGTTCTTTCACAAGGTACTTCAGTATCTTGGTCAGAGATAGCACCTTTGGCTTGTGAGCAGGAACAGGTTTCTCTTGAGTGTTCTCCAGGAGTTGGTCTTTCTGTGGATCCCTCTCTGGAGTCCGTTTGTACTGTTCATGAAGTAGTTTGTACAGTTGGTGTCGTCCAGGACTGTGATGACGCTTTACCCATTCCCACTTTAACTGTTCCGATGGCGTCTTCTATGCCAGATGAAGATGTTCGTTCTGTACAGTTTGACTGTGCTTTGTCTGACAGCAGTTCCAGGGAGTTGCGTGCAGTCTTTGATGATTTTCAGGACATTTTGACTCCTAAACCAGGTTCTTTCTCAGGTGATGTACTATTAGAGATCCCTCTTACTTCAGATGTACCTGTTAGAAAGAAACGTTATGATATCCCTTTTTTTGCCAGAGAGGTTGTCGAGAGAGAGATCGGTATCATGTTAGATCTTGGTATCATTGAGCCATCAAATAGTCCGTATGCCTCTCCAGTTGTGTTGGTCAGGAAGAAAGATGGTACATGTCGATTTTGCATTGATTTCAGATCTTTGAACAAGATTACCGTCTTTGATGCCGAACCTATTCCTGATGTTGAGAGTCTTTTTGCAAGGCTAGCTGATGCTCAGTTTTTCACAAAGATAGATCTTGCAAAAGGATATTGGCAGATCGTGGTTAAGCCCGAGGATCGTCCGAAGACGGCTTTTACAACACACATGGGTCTATTCCAGTTTGTCAGGATGCCTTTTGGACTTATATCGGCTCCTGCAGTGTTTGCACGTATGATGCGTATGCTGGCATTAGATCAGTTTTCTGCCATCAATTTTGTTGACGATATTCTTGTGTACAGTATGTCATGGGATGCTCACCTTAAACATGTGAAGGGTGTGCTCTCTCGTCTGAGGTCTTTCAACCTCACAGCTCGTCCTTCGAAGATCGAGGCAGGCTTTCGTTCACTTGAGTTCCTTGGTCATGTTGTTGGAGGTGGTACTATGCGTCCTGAAGGTAAGAAGGTTGATAAGATTTTGAATATATCCACTCCTACTACCAGGAAGCAGGTCAGGTCTTTGTTGGGGTTGCTCAGTTTTTACAGGAGATATGTTCCTGGGTTCGCTACTTTGAGTGCTCCACTGTCGGATTTGATCAAAGATGCTGATCGTGCTGGAAGGTCTATTTCTTGGACTCCTGAGTGTGCTGAAGCTTTGAAGAAGATTCAGGGTGTCTTGTCTTCTGCACCTGTGTTGTTGTTACCTAGGTTGGGTAATCCTTTTGTTCTCAGGACTGATGCTAGTTCTGTTGGTTTGGGTGCTGTATTACTTCAGGAGAGTGATGATGTCCTTCACCCAGTCGTGTTCGCTAGTCGAAAGTTGCTGGATCGTGAGAAGGCGTACAGTACTATTGAGCGGGAATGTTTAGCAATTGTCTGGGCTGTGCAGAAGTTTGTTAGGTTCCTTTGGGGAGTCAGATTTATCCTGCAGACGGATCATCGTCCCTTGACGTACCTACGAACGTCAAACTTTAAGAACTCAAGAATTATGAGATGGGCGTTGTCGTTGCAGGAATTCTCGTTTGAAGTCCAGCCAGTTCCTGGTTCGGCGAATGTTTTCGCTGACCTTCTCTCCCGTTCATGTGAAAATCAATTGATCCCTTAGGAAGTGAGGTTCCTTGTGTGAACTGTAGTTTTATGAAGCTGTTTTGATGTATGATTTCAGGGT
This sequence comes from Conus canariensis, assembly GCA_033310375.1. Lineage (NCBI taxonomy): Eukaryota > Metazoa > Mollusca > Gastropoda > Neogastropoda > Conidae > Conus > Conus canariensis. The sequence continues at coordinate 6,972,031 of CM065717.1, forward strand.
TTGTGTATTCTGCTGTTTGTTTACTTCTTCAAAAAAACAATTCGGTCATTGGTTTTTTTTTTTGAGCAGGGGGAGTATTGTGACGTCAACGTAAATTATGACGTCAACTTGAAATGACATAAGAACATGATGAAAATAATAAAAGTTTTGACGGAAGAGGAGAGCAAGAACTAACGGCCGAGGCTTTGGTGTCCAGCCTAATTTATTTTGTTTTAATCGTCGTTTTCTCCGTAGTGTTACTATGTGGAGAGGCTGACTTTCAAGTCAGTAGTACGTTGATATTCACTGTGTATGTGCGATACTTCTGATGACGGTACCAGCGAAATATGTACCAGGAAATTTAATTGTTATAGAAATGTTGTGAATGCTGTGTCGCCGAGAGTGACTTAAAACTCCTGCAAGAATATTTATGTGCTCTAATTGTACCACCTCATGTGCGTCGGTGGGCTGAAGTTATTGATGTGAACATTGTAATATCAATACACGGAGAAGCTAATTAATTTTTGTTTTAGATCAACAATACGTGGAATCGAAGTTTATTGTGTTCTATGGGACTTTGCTGAAATCGTGTTCTCCGGGGATTCAATATTGGTTGCTGTGCCTTGTGAATCTACAGTTCTTCTATGGTTTACTGTGCTTTATGAATCTGCGGCTCCTCTTCTGTGGATTGCTGTGCTTTGTGAATCTGCGGTTCTTCTTCTATGGATTGCTGTGCTTTGTGAATCTGCGGTTCTTCTTCTATGGATTGCTGTGCTTTATGAATCTGCGGTTCTTCTTCTGTGGATTGCTGTGCTTTGTGAATCTGCGGTTCTTCTGCTATGGATTACTGTGCCTTGTGAATCTGCGGTTCTTCTTCTGATAGTTTGACGTGATTTATTGTGCTTGTTGTGTGGAGACCCTGTTTCTTCTTCTTCATCGCTTGTGTTTGTGAACGGCTGTGCTTATTATGTGGGGACCTTGGTTATCCTTATTTGTCTTCTTTTAGTGTTGTAGACTGTGGCTTGGGTACTGTGGAACCGAGTGTGTTGACTGCATATGTGAGACACTGTGGACGGCGCCGGCGAGATCTGTGAGTGATATCAAGATATGTACTATGATATGCTGATATCTGATGACTGAAGTTCCTATGTATTGATATCTTGATCTATATGCTATGTAGTGACATGTATTGATTTGTACCAGTTCACATGAATGTATGTTTGATGGTTCAGGCAGCATAATTATAAAGAAAAAAAAAATCTAACTCGTGTGTTGCCTGGCTATCCATGTGCGTTTGGTGTGGGTGTGCGTAGGGAATAATTATTACACGCATCCAAACTTTTGAGAGCGAGAGTCAGACAGCAAAACACGCACCGCACACCATCCGTAACACTACCCCTTGGCCTTTTCCTTCCCTGTCTCCTTCCCCTTGTTCGCTATGTTCAAGCGTTTTTCTATTGCGTTCGTTTGTCAATGGTGTGGACAATAGCTAATTTGTATTGAACTGTACAAGATCTTGTTATACTTTGTTCTTTTTATATGTATTTGCATTAATTTGATCTTTAAATGCATTAATTTGATCTTTAATTTGTTTTTCTTTCCTTTTGCCCCAGGGCTGGGTGGAAAAAAAGCATTTGTATTGCTTATCTCATTACCCTGGTAAAATAAAATTTCGTTCGTTCGTTCGTTCTCTCTCTCTCTCTCTCTCTCTCTCTCTCTCTCTCTCTCTCTCTCTCTCTCTCTCTCTCTCAGTTATTCCTTCTTTGCTTCTTTCTTTCCTTTGTTTTCCTTTGCCTTCCTGTCCTTTCTTTTCATCTCTATTCTTCCCTTTTCCTTTCTTTCGTTCCAGTTGGAAAACGAACAGGAAAGCGGAGTGAAGAAGGTGTAATGCAGACAGGGGAAGGGGTGGGGACAAATAAGTCATGGTGATGAAGTTGTGCAAGAACACACGAAAAGAACAGCACACCTCTGGCAGAACTCAGTCCCTTTTCCCGCTCAGCAATCAAAAATGCCTGCAACGTTCTTCAAAATAGCGGCTTTGAGTATTTGCTCTTTCTTTCTTTTTCAAATGATTGCTTTCTTTTATTTACAAACCAATAAAGGAACGTGCTTTACTTGCAAATCGTGATCCCCAAAAATATTTCCAACTCACAGCAAATAGTCTTTTATCGCATTCCAGCCCAGTTGAAGATGCGCTTATTTGAAAATCATTTCATTATTTTATTTCTTCAAAAGCTTCTGTTGCTTAATTGATGATGGTGATCTGTGATGATGATCCGAATCTGACAATAGATCCGCTATCCGTTAGTTATATTACTCAAATAATACAGAACGGAATTTGAAGAAAAAGGATAATTACAACAACAACAACAACAACAACAAAAAAAGAAGAAGAAGAAGAAAAAAAAAGAAACTGGTGAAAAAAGCTAACTGGAAACAACATCAAATAAGCAAAATTTACGGGAATTACAAGCTACATCAAAAGAGAACAAATGAATACTTACATAGATATATAGATAAATAAACAATTGAATGATTAGAAATTAAATAAAGAAAGAAAACAAAGAAATAAATAATTCATCGCCATCATCAATATATATATATATATATATATATATATATATATATACAATAAACTAGTAAATTCCAAGGATAAGTACCGAGCACCATTCCAGCAACTTACAGAGCAGCTCGGTGTTGCAATGACTGCAAGAAATATTCAATTATAAACAAAGCTTGCTCTTATGTCTTAAATTGAAATACCGGTATCTGACCAGGAGTTATATGTTAGTGAGTGTCCTACCGATTGGAGATTGTCTCCCCCTTGGAGACTATAAGCTTGCTGAAGGCTCATTTTGAGAAGCATTTATTTTATTTTTCCCCATTCACCCACTCAAGTACATACTGTTAGTTAGGCAGAATTATCTACCACTGCAGATATGAATGCTTATCTCCCCCTATTTCTTCAATCTAAGACATAAGAGCAAGCTTTGTTTATAATTGAATATTTCGTGCAGTCATTGCAACACCAAGCTGCTCTGTAAGTTGTTGGAATGGTGCTCGGTACTAATCCTTGGAATTTATTGGTTTATTGTAATTTAGTCCCTTGCAGATTCATTCCAAGAACTGGCCCTCAGCACTTGTGTCTTAAGAGGTTATCTTTTTATATTTTCTACTTTTCACAAGAAAATGTAGCTTGTTTTGCTCTTTCATGATTTTCTTTTGCTTCTTCGGTGGCACCTTTGGTTGGTTTTTTGAAAACGCAACAAACATACTACGGTATTACACACCAGCCTTTTTCTGGGATAGCATTCTTCTTAAAACCGAAAAGGCAGAGGAGTCAAATTACCACTTTCCGCGGTCACTGAAGAGAAACAAACAGGTTTCGAAATATCGGTATCTGACCAGGAGTTATATGTTAGTGAGTGTCCTCCCCATTGGAGATTGTCTCCCCCTTGGAGACTATAAGCTTGCTGAAGGCTCATTTTGAGAAGCATTTATTTTATTTTTCCCCATTCACCCACTCAAGGACATACTCTTAGGCAGAATTATCTACCACTGCAGATATGAATGCTTATCTCCCCCTATTTCTTTAATCTAAGACATAAGAGCAAGCTTTCTTATAATTGAATATATATATATATATATATATATATATATATATATATACACACACACACACACACACAGAATAGTGATAAGAATCAACGTTATTTTATAAGAAGTGCTCAACCACAGTGGGAGCGACATTTGTCACTTTAAACCATAAACAATCATTCAACAAAAAAAGATACAAAAACCAAAAAGAAATGAGTAAATACATTTGGAAACTTAAAGATAAAAACACAGACAACATATCTTGGAAAATCTTAAAAAGAGCAGCACCATATAATAACATTTTTAAAAGATGTAATCTATGTCTAACAGAGAAATACATTATAATATGTAAACCACAATTAGCAACTTTAAATATTAGAACAGAAATGGTTAATAATTGCAGACACAGAAGGAAGTTTTTATCAGTGAACAAGCACATGCAAGCACATGCAACACAGGGAATAAAACCCAGCAAGCTATATATATACACTGGCAGCACAAGCCCCCTACATCCTTACGACTGCACATGCAAGAAACAGACCTGTTGATGTTTTAAGCTTGCTTTTAATGTGACAAATGTCGCTCCCACTGTGGTTGAGCACTTCTTTTAAAATAACTTTGATTCTTATCACTATTCTCTTAACTGCTCCCTACGTCGAGCACTTTCAATCAGCAGATTTTAAAATGGAAAAAATCAACTTCAAACAATCCATTTAAAATATTCCGTTCGCTAAACCCCAGTGCTACATGAAGAAATTGATAGGACAGACAGAAAAATTCATGAAAAACATGAGATGGAAAGCATTTTTCTCCGTAAACCCCAATGCTAAAAAAGAAGATAAAAATACATATGACTTTAAATCATGGCGAGTGCCACCAACCATTGAAGAGATGAAAACATTTGAAGATAAAATGAAAAGAATGTTAGCCAACATAGAATTAAAAAAAAAAATCAAATAATAAATTCCAAACAGCGTTAGAAAAGGAAATTAAACAAACTCAAAATGATAAACAAATATTTGTGTAGGCTGAGAAAACCAGCAACTTTTCTAAAAAGGGAACCTGAAGAGTACTCAAAACTTCTTAATAAAAATATTCAACAAAATTACAGAAAGACTGACAAGGCTACATATGATCATATCAGAAAGAAAGAAAAGGAACTTGCACACCAAATGGACCTAGGTGACAGAGTAGAGACCACAGCAGCTAGAGAAGCTTTTATTACACTTAAAGACCACAAACCTAATTTCTTGAATAATCCAACATGTAGATTGATAAACCCTGCCAAATCTGAACTAGGGAAAGTTAGTTTAAAAAATCTTAGAGAAAACCATAAAAAACATAAA
>CM065717.1:6981952-6989452 GCA_033310375.1 Conus canariensis
ATTAAAGTTGTTGGGGCATTCCCGGTCAGAATCTTGTGCATCATTAGCCCTTTGTTGTATTTGAGTCTCTGGCTGAATGGAAGAATGTGAAGATGTTTATAATCAGAGCTTTCGAGGCTAGTTTTCTTCAGAAGGATTAATTTGAGCGCTCGTTTATGTAGGCTGAACAATGGTTTTAGTGTGTTTGCACTTGCAGAATCCCATATAGTCGATGCATAATCAACATAAGACTGAATATGAGCATGGAAAAAAAGTTTTCGTGAATGAAGGTCAAGAAAGTGTTTGATTTTGGTGAGCTGATAGACTTTCTGGGAGAGCTTTTTGCATAGTAACGTTATGTGGGGATTCCAGCTGAGACTATTGTCAATTATTAGTCCTAATACTTTATGATGAGTGACTTGTTCCACAAGTACATTATTGAGGTGTATAGGAGGGAAATCATTGGTGAGCTTTTGTCTTTTTTGCCTAGTTGTAATGTACATCAGTTTTGTTTTTTGAGGGTGAAGTGACATGTGATTTAGTTCGGTCCATTTTACAAGGTCATTGGTACTCTCTTGCAAATGTTTTGAAAGACTGGAAGGATCATTATGGCTGGTGTGAATTGTGGTGTCATCTGCAAAGAGGTCGCATGCAGATCTCACATGTAGGGGTAGGTCATTAATGTAGATTGAGAAGAGTAGCGGGCCTAAAATGGAGCCTTGTGGAACGCCATACTTAAGAGTTGTTATAGAAGAGACAGTCGTCCCGATAAGACGCATTGTTGTCGTTTTGTGATGTATGATTTTAGAAGGATAAGGGCGGATTTTGAAAGACCGTATACCTCCAGTTTTCGAATAAGGAGATTGTGGTCAATGACATCGAATGCTTTTTTAAAATCAACGAATAAGACACCACAATATCTGTTGTTATTAATATTATTAAGCCACACATCTACAAGATTGATTAATGCAGAATGGCAGGAATGTTTCTGTCTGAAACCAGACTGTCCGGGATGGAGCAAATCGTACTTGTTGAAGTGATGAAGGATGTGTTTATTTAAATGCTTTTCTAGAGGTTTCGAAAGGATAGATAAGATTGATATTGGTCTGTAGTTTGAAGGATCAGTATTATCACCAGATTTATGAATGGGTATAACTTTTGCTTTTTTGAACGCATTAGGAAAATAGCTTTTATCTATGCACAGATTAAAGATATACGTTAACGTGTCAGTTATAACTGGAGCCGAGAGTTTCAGAATTTTGCCATCTATGCCATCAAGTCCACGTGTTCCTGACTGTTTGAGATGAAGTAGGTACTGATACACCTCGTGCACAGTTATGAGTGGAATGTGTAGTTCAGACGTGATTTTTTTGTCGTGACAAAATTGATGGAGTTCTTTAAGTTCATTAGAGCTTGAATGATCAGTAGTAACAACTGTATCTGGAATGGTAGAGAAGTGAGTGTTAAGTTGTTCAGCAGAAATACCTTTGATAACAGTTGATTTTGAAGAAGAACTGTTATTGCTAAGCTGGTTTATTGCTTGCCAAACCAGTTTTGGATTTTGTTTGGAAGTTAATAACTCGCGATAGTATTTTGTTTTTTCCCTGCGCTTCTGAGAGTTTATTGCATTTCTTAGTGATCTTGATTCTTCTTCATAGCCATGTTCTTTCAAAAGGTCTCTAAGGTAGCATGCCTCCTGTAATTCTTTCGTGTACCACGGTGGTTTGGGAATATGCTTTACTCTGATTGTTTTTAACGGAGCATGTCTGTTATAGACTTCTGTAAAAATTTCGATCCAAAAGTCAATCGCTGAATCTGGATCAGCAATATTGTATACTGTATTAAGTTCTGAGTTCATTAAATCAAGCAAAAAGTTTTGTTCGTTAAATTTTGAGAAGCAACGATAGGTTATGGTTTTGTGGCCTGGTTTTGGGATTTTCACTCCATGTTTAGACCATGTAACACACACTGGGTAATGATCACTAGAAGAGAAGACTGGTACACAAGCTTCTAGTATGTTATTTTCATTTGAGACATAGATATGGTCAATGATTGTCTTTGAAGTTGGTGTGACTCTGGTGGGTGTTTTGATAATCTGATGTAAATTCAACACACTTATCGTTTGGCTCCATTGGCTGTTTGATTTCAAAAGATCTACATTGAAGTCACCGAGTAAAACAATCTCTTTACATTCTAATGAAACTGCGTCCATCATAGTAACAAATTTATCAGTCCAGCTGACTCTTTCTGCTGGGTTCCGATAGCAAAACCCGATTAAAATGGATCGTGATTTGTTCAGTGTGATTTGTATCCACACTGCTTCTACGTCATGCTGTTCTAGGTGGGAAAGTCTCTTGAAGTTGAGAGATTCACTGACATACACTAGAAGACCTGTCTCTTTGTCTTTAGTAGGGTCTTTTCGAACGATATTATAACCTGGGACTGATACATCTTTATCACTAATGTAGGTATTTAGTCTTGATTCGGAGAGACCCAGAACATGGAATGGCTTTTGGTGGTTCGATATCAGGGTCGAGATATCAGAGGTCTTACTGACTGCACTATTGATATTTAAATGGCAAATTCTCAGTCCATCTCTCGATGGCCATGAGTTCTGGTTTGTGGTTATTTTATGTCCTGAGTGCACAAGTAAAAGGAAAAACAAAAAGAAAGGGGAAGAAAGGACACGTACAAAAAAGTAAAATAAATGATGAAAACAACAACAACAACAACAACAAAAAAAAAAAAAACCAATCAAACAAACTGGTAGATTAGATACCACAGCAGTGGTTCGGAAATAGGTGACTGAGAATGCACTTACAATTTAATGTGCACACAACTAATTGCTGTCAGGTTGTACAGGACGAAGTACTGCAAGACTAAAAAGCACAATTCCTGTATGTTGCACGCACAGAATCACCAACTCATATGTATCTGAACACACATATATATGCTGATAATCAGATAGAATTGTCTATAGGTCCAAGTCTGTTTGGCACAAATGCGTTGCACTTATGGAGCGCTCTCCGATCAGTCACATCCACCGAACGCAGGTATAAGAAAGTTTTTTTTTTTTTTTTTTTTTTTTTTTTAGAAACACAAATTTAGTCTGACATTCAGTGAAGTCACATATGATTCATGAGCCACACAGTTCAGTCATTTCTGAAGCATGGGGCAAAATGCCTTTAGCAACACGAGTGGTCTCGATAGTAAATGAGTAGAACACAAAATGTTTCAGCACAGCCTACGGTGATCACTGTCAACAATAGATGCCGATGTGAAAAGATAGTTATTATTGCTAAGAACATAATGACACGCACAAGTAGTATCCGAGGATTAGTTCTCAGTCAGGCAAGGAAGGATGAAAGTCACACACACACACACACACACACACACACACACACACACACACACACACACAACACACACTCACACACACACACACACACACACACACACACACAACACACACACACACTTACATCAAGGACCTGTACGTATAACACACGTTTAGTTCCTCAAGTTTTGTTGTTTTTATTTGTTTGTTTGTTTGTTTGTTGTTGTTGTTGTTGTTTTTTTTTTTTTTTTTTTGGGGGGGGGGGGGGGGGGGCAGGTGGGTGTGGAAGGGACGATTCTTACAAAGACAGTCTTCACACTGAAGAAAGGCCACAGGCTGCCTGTAGCAGTCGCACTGCTTCAGCAATGGCCTGTAGAGGATTAGCGGGGGTGGAGGGTGGCACTGTGGCGGGAACAGCGGTGCCGTAAGTGGGCAGTGGTTGGGGACCGGTGCTCTGCGCGTTGGCGTTAGTCACTGAAGTACTGACAGGGCCGGCCATCGGAATCTGAGAAGCCCTGAGGAAAGGGGGAAGGAGCCCTTCAGAGGACGACAGAAAAGGAACAAGGACGGAGGAGAAAAGGGAGCAGAAGGGAAAGGGGGAGGAGGGGGTAGGGAGGGGTAGAAGGGGGGGGGTGAAAGGGGGGAGGAAAAAAAAAAGGAGGGGAGGGGAGGGGGGGAGAGAAGGAGAGGCCAAGGAAAGTAGGAAGGCGAGGGATAGATACAAAAGTAAGTGAAAAGAAAAATAAATGAATAAATAAAATAAAAGAAAATAGAAAAAAAAAAAAGACAGGAGACTGGGGAGCTAACCCTGCTAAGAAACTCCTGGCAAAAGATATAGGCTCTCAAACGATCATTCCAGTAGGCGCTAGGTTCTACGGTCACGAAGAGGCCACTGATGCAGACCAACCATGCACAGGTAAGTACTAAAGGGGAAAGGGGAATGATAAGTCATTGTCCACCTGATTTGGCTCGGGAAAAAGAAGTACACAGAATTGCTAAGCTTTTTCATTGATACCAGCTGGATTTCTGGTGCCCAGTTTTTGAATCAGGTGAGACTCCATATCCTTCCTGTCTCTAGAGTCACTAGTTTTCATGAGCCACAAGCCCTTCACTCTTGCATTGTGTGCGGAATGGCTGGGGAGGTTGAAGTGCTTGGCTACTGGTTTGTCTCTGTTGTATTTAATGTCAGCGAGGTGTTCCTTGAATCTGACAGTCAAAGTGCGTCCGGTCTCGCCGATGTAAAGTTTAGAGCAAACGGTGCCGTGGATGATGTAGATCAGGTTAGTGGTTTGGCAGTTGAAGAATTTGGAGACAGTCATGGGTCCTTTCACTTCAATGGCAGTACAGATGAAGTCTTGCAGTTGGGCAGATTGCATGGGGTTGTGCCTACAGAAGATTGACGTCTGTGAGGCTGGAGACTGGAATGCACAAGCATGTCACGGATATCCTTGTCCCGTTTGTAGGCAACTAGGCGGGGGGGGGGGGGGGGGGGGGGGGGGGCGGGGGGGCGGGGGGGGGGGGGGGGCTGGGAAAAAATTCTAGCTGAGTGGGCACAAGACTGAAGGATGTTCCAGTTGGTTTGGAGAATTTTGCGCACCTGGTGGACAGAAGGGTGGTAGAGCAGGCTGACAACAGGTCTGTCTCTGGTTGATTCCTGGGGTTTCGGTTCCAGAGCTTCTGGGCGGGCGATGAGCTGGACTTTCTGGAGAGCATGATCAATGATGTCTTCGGGGTAGTGGCGATCAAGGAAGAACTGTTTCTTTTTTTTTTTTTTTTTTTTTTTTTAGGTATATGTGTGGTTGTGTGTGTGTGCTTATTGGCGTGTGTATGTGTACGTGCGTGGTTGTTCATGCACGTGCGCGCACTTTTATGTATGTGTGTGTGTGTGTGTGTGTGTGTGTGTGTGTGTGTGTGTGTGGTTGTGCCCGCGGGCAAGTGCTTTTTTTTTTTTTTTTTGGGGGGGGGGGGGGGGGGTGAGCCTTGCAGCTCTTAGCTGCGTCTGGCTAGTGGGTTTTTTCTCGGGGTTCTCCCGTTTTCCCTCTCACCCCTTGGTGCTTGGGTAGGGCAACCTACCCTTGGGTCAGACTTGGGTCGGGTGCTTTAGGCGGCTGACCCGCTTCTCTCTCTCCCCCTCCCCCTCCCCTTGTCATTTAAAATGCTTTTTTTGAGCATATTGTATTTTATTTATTGTGTTTTCTCTTGTTCATTTCATTCATATGCAACACACCCACTACATACCATCACACCCTCCCCCTCCACTCACTCTCCTTCCCCTCCTCTTCTCTCCTTCATTCTCCACTCTTCCTCTACTTCCATTCTCTCTCTGTATCTCCCCTCTCTTTCTCCCCCCCCCCCCCCTCTCTGTCTCTCTCTCTCTCCTTTTCCTCCTCCTCACTTTACTCTACCCTCTTTCCTCGTGCCCTATTCCTCGAACTCAACTCACCCTCTCTCCCACTGTCCCTCTGTCTACTTCATTCACCACTTTGGCTTCACAAGGGGTGTATTGTGCATGTTATGTCTGTATTTTTTTTGTCGCTGAGGAAGGCATATTGCCGAAAATTTCTCGTCTTGTTTTGTGTCGTGCATTAAAACTGCATTACTTCACACTTTGTTTTGTGTGCTCTTCTGCTTTTTTGTCGTGTTCCAGTAACGCTGCAGTTTGTTTCTTTTGCCGTTTCAACTTCTGATGTTACAATGGGATCATATGATGGTGCCGAAACTTGCGAACTTGTCGGATTATTCATGTTATCCAACATTCAAAAAAAAAAAAACTTGGAAAACAAACTGGACTGTACAGGGATGACGGCCTTGCCTCTCTGAATGACAACCCTAGGAATATTGAAAATAAGAAAAAAAATTGTGTAAAATTTTCCACAACCAAAACTTAAAAATCACCATAGAAGCAAACAAAAAGATAGTGAATTATTTAGACATAACGTTAGACCTCAACCAACATACATATAAACCATACAAAAAACCAAATGATACGCCTGTTTATGTAAACATCAAAAGCAATCACCCACCTTCCATACTGAAAACAATACCCAGAGGCATAAATAAAAGACTATCTAATTTGTCATGTAACGAGACAGCATTCAACAATGCTACAGCTGAATACCAAGAGGCGTTACATAAAAGTGGCTACAATTATGAATTACAATACGATCCAGACAATGATACGAACAGATGCAGAAAGAACAGGAAAAGGAAAATCATATGGTACAATCCCCCATATGATGGAAGAGTCATAACAAACGTAGGGAAAGATTTGTTTTTAATCTTGACGTCATCTTTCCCAAAAGACCACAAAGTTTTTAAGATATTCAACAAAAACAACATAAAATTATCATATTCATGTACGCCAAATCTTAAAAATGCCATTGATTCAGCAAATAAAATGAAAAACAGCACAGACAAAAAATGAGGGTGACGAAAGGAAATCTTGCAACTGTACCAAAAAAAGAACAGTGCCCCCTAAACAACAAATGCCTTTACAACAATATTGTGTACCAAGCCACTGTAACATCAGAGAATGCAGAAGAAACATATGTAGGTATCATTGAAAATCAATTTAAAACTAGATATGCAAACCATAAACAATCATTCAACAAAGAAAGATACAAAAACCAAACAGAACTGAGTAAATACATTTGGAAACTTAAAGACAAAAACACAGACTACAACATATCTTGGAAAATCTTAAAAAGAGCAGCACCATATAACAACATTTTTAAAAATGTAATCTATGTCTAACAGAGAAATACATTATACTATGTAAACCACAAGTAGCAACTTTAAGTATTAGAACAGAAATGGTTAATAAATGCAGACACAGATGGAAGTTTTTATCAGTGAACAAAATCAAAAACACTGGAGAAGCACATGCAACACAGGAAAACCCCCCAGCAAGTTACATATGTATATACACTGGCAGCACAAGCCCCCTACATACGGACGACTACACATTCAAGAAACAGACCTGTTGATGTTTTAAGCTTGCTTTTAGAGAGACAAATGTCACTCCCACTGTGGTTGATTCTTATCACTATTTTCTCTCTCTAGAATTATAAACAAAGCTTGCTCTTATGTCTTAAATTGAAAAAATAGGGGGAGACAAACATTCATATCTGCTGTGGTAGGTAATTCTGCCTAACTAACAGTATGTGCTAGAGTGGGTGAATGGG
>CM065717.1:6996952-6999452 GCA_033310375.1 Conus canariensis
GCTTATAGTGTGCAAGTGTTTTTATGAGAAGCAAAGTCGACAAAAAGAATTCCAGTAAATTCGTTATTATTTATAATTGATAGGCAATAATCAGTAAGCTGTATAAGAGACGTATGGCAGGAGTGATTTTCTCTAAAGCCTGACTGATTTTCATGAAACAAATCATAATGCTTAAAAGTGAGAATATAATTGTCTTTGAATATGTCTTTCAAGTGGTTTTGACAAAATGGGTAATATTGAAATAGGTCTATAGTTGGACGGATTTCGTGGTATCACCATTTGTGTACAAAGGTATGACTTTGGCTTGTTTAAATATAAGAGGAAATTGGTTTTTATCAATGCACAAGTTGTAAATATAGGTGAGTGTATCAGCGATAGCAGACGAGGCAATTTTCAGTATCCTTCCATCAATTCCATCTACGCCTCTTGTTCCAGATTGTTTTAGACACATTAGCCCATAACACACTTCATTTACTGAAATTGACGGCATAGTGAAAGCTGAGGAGATGTTTTTAGAACAGCAATATTGTTTTAGTTCATGTAAATCACTTTGATTTGTATCATCATTTACTATTATGTCCTTAGCAACATTTGCAAAATGAAAGTTCAAATCTTCCGGTGAAATATCCTTTATTGGATTCTTAACTTTAGAGTTCGATTTACCATTAGTTAAAAGATTAATTGCCTTCCAGATCGATTTTGAATTCTGAGAAGAGAATACCAAATCTTGAAAATATTTTTTCTTCACTTTTCGTTTCATGGAATTCACTTTGTTTCTTTGTTTTCTAAATTTTTCTTTGTCCTTTGACTTGAGTAAATGATCTCTTTTATGTATGTCATTGTCTATTTCCTTCGTCAGCCACGGGGGTTTCATAGTATGTTTTACTCGTTTTCTAACAAAGGGAGCATGTTTATCATATGTTGAACTGAAAATGTATACCCAGTAATTGACTGCTTCATCTGAGTTTCTTATCTGATAAACATAATCTAAGCCCGAGGAAAGTAAATCATCAAGAAATGCATTTTTGTCAAAATGTGTGAAAGATCTGTAAAAGATTTCCTTATGTCCCAGCTTAGGAATCTTTACACCTTTCTTCATCCATGTAAAACAAACAGATGAATGATCACTGCATCCGATTTGAACAGAACATACTTCCACAATATTTGCTCTTGAGGTGACGTAAACATGATCAGTTAAAGTTTCCGAGTGTTCAGTAATGCGTGTTGGTCGATCGATGATTTGTTCTAATCCATACATTGAATAACTGTGACTCCATTTTGTTCCTGGTATTGTTAAATCAATATTAAAGTCACCCAAAACAATCAATTCTTTGGATGCTAAGATAGCAGAATCCATCATCAAATTAAACTTATCATACCAGTCAGTTGTTTCGGCTGGGTTTCTGTATAGAAATCCTATAATAGTCGGTTTACAATGTTTAAGACTTATTTCTATCCAAACAGATTCAATGCCATAATTCTCTAAATGTGACAGTCTTTTAAATCTTACTGAATTTGCACAATATAAAAGTAATGCTGTTGATGTTGGTGCAGCTGGATCAAGTCGAATTGTGTCATCATTCGGCATGTACATATCGGAATCTGCTATCATATCCGTTAATCTAGATTCAGCTATACAAAAAACATGAAAGTTATTCCCATTGTTGTGTAAAATTGTAGCAATATCATCAATCTTATTTCTGGCACTGTTAATATTTAGATATCCAACACGAAGCCCCTCGTGTGAGGGCCATGTACTTAACGTAGAAGGCATCATATTACCACTTTAACATTCATTGTACAAACCACAGGCCTATGCACAAAAGTACTTCTTATTACAAAGTGATGGGTTGTTAAATATACACAATATAGCCACAAACGGTAAACTTTTGAATGAAAAACCAAGACAGATTATGTCTATTAACTGTTATCAATATGAGACAAATTAACAACGTACATCAAGGAAAATAACATGAAACGTTTTATCAAAAACACATTGTTAACAAGGTTTGTAGGCTACAAAATCAACCTTTACGGCCAAAAGAATGAAAAGCAATGATTGATGAAAATGGTAGACGAAAATGCGAATAAACAAGGAGACAAGAATTACATATGCATACAATCAGAATCAAGTATTAATTATTTTGTAATAACAGTGCAGTGACTTCCATCAAAGCCAGCAGGTGCAACACTCGGGTAATAGCACACACACACACACACACACACACACACACACACACACACACACACACACACACACACACACACTCACACACACACGCGCGCGCGCGCGCGCCACACACACACACACACACACACACACACACACACACACACACACACACTCAACTAGCAAGGTGGCGAGGTTGCATTCGTTGACTGTTCATGTATGCCATCAAATTGAACAGAAATTGATTATATGGAATAGTGGGTGATGTTTGTGTCATAGGCACATTGTTATGATTGCCCACTGGGTCATCAAACATTCCATTTGGAACCG
>CM065717.1:7006952-7019452 GCA_033310375.1 Conus canariensis
ATTTCCACTTGTGCCTGCAATTATTCACTATCTCTACTTTTGTGTTCAGAGTTGCTAAGTATGGTTTGCATAATATTAACCATTTTTCTGTGGAGCATAGATTGCATTTTTTTGAAATATTGTTGTATGGCGTTGCTCTTTTTATGATTTTCCATGATATGCTGTAGTCTATTTTTTTATCTTTGAGTTTCCAAATGTATTTACTCAGTTCTGTTTGATTTTTGTATATTTATATATATATAAAATTAAGGTTAAAAGACCTCTCAGTTTTCTAAAAATGCTCAACCAAGAATTGGGAGCGACACAACAGTTTAAAAGATTTAAAATATGGAAGTATAAAAACCACCCTACAAATCTGTTTCGAGCGGGAGCTCTCTTCAGGGAATGCGTAATCCGGGCCCGCCACCAATGTTATAATGTGTGGGTGTGTGAGCTCTGCACGTGTAGCACGTGGTCTGTAGATTTTCTTTTTGGGGGCGCGTTCAGGGGGGACGTGCCAAGGGATGGTGTATTGACAAAGATTTCCATTTGTGCCTGCAACTATTGATCATTTCTACTCTAGAATTCAGGGATGCCAGATGGGGTTTACATAGTATCAGCCACTTTTCTGTAGTACATAAGTTGCATTTTTTTGAAATGTTGTTGTATGGTGTTGCTCTTTTTATAATTTTCCATGATATGTTGTAATTTATTTTCTTATCTTTAAGCTTCCAAATATATTTACTTAGTTCTGTTTGGTTTTTATATTTTTCATTTTTAAAGGACTGTTTATGGTTTGCATATCTGGTTTTAAACTGGTTTGCCGTGATCCCTATGTATGTTTCTTTATCACTGTCTGTTGTTACCGTAGCTTGGTACACAATGTTGCTGTAGAGACATTTGTTATTCAGAGGGCACTGGTCTTTTTTTGTGCAATTGCAAGATTTCTTTTCGTCACCCTCTTTGGTTTGTGTTGTTTTTGGTTTTATTGGAAGAATCAATTATGTTTCTAAGGTTGGGCATACACGAGTACGACAGCTTGACAGTGTTTTTATTGAATATTTTAGATAGTACATGTTCTTTTGGGAATGATGTTTTAAGGATTTTGAGGAATTCTTTTCCTACGTTGGTTTTTGTTCTTCCATCATATGGAGGGTTATACCATATAGGACAACTTGCCTGGGGTATGGTAGCAGGTCCTTGAGGAAGAGGTGGATGAGGGCGCTTCGGTTTAAAACTTTCTTTGCTCAGAGGGACAAGTGGGAATGGGTGACAGTGGGCAGGGAGAAATGGGGAAGTGAGGAAGTGAGCACTGCCAAAAAGCTGAAAAGTGAATACTGCTTGAAGATGAAAAGTGTTCAGCAAGGATTGAGGGGGAAGGAAGGAGAGAGTTGGAAGGGATGAGGGGGGGGGGGTATAGAAGGAGGGTGGGGAAGAAGAGAGAAATGGGCCAAGAGCAGAAGGACTGGGGGGGGGGGATAAAGTAAATAAAAATAGTAATAATAATGTTAAGAGACAAAATCAAGATAAGTAAGAACAAAGGGCTGTTATAGAGGAAAGTCAGTGTTTGATATTGATTCCATTTGGGTGGATAGTGCCAAGTTTGTGAATAAGGAGGGACTCTTGTTCTTTACGTCTTATAGAGGAAGATGAATTTTGCCAGACTGCAGCAATCTGCATGTGGGAGAGGTTGTGGCCGGAAGAACAGAAATGGTTTGCAATTGGTGTATTGTAACCGAGACGGACTGCTCGTAGGTGTTCTGTGAAACGGTCGTTGAGGGTTCTGTAGGTTTCTCCAACATACAGGAGGCCACAGAAGGAGCAAGAAAGAATGTAAACTACATTGCGGGACTGACAAGTGAAAGGGTTGCGTATGGAAATTTTGCCTGAGGGGCCACAGATGGTTGTAGAAGAGTTTAGGTGAGGACAGGTTTTGCATTTGGGTTGCTTGCATGGAGAATTGCCAGGTGGTGAGACTGTGTTTGTGGACAATTTTGAATGCACAAGAAGATCTCTGAGGTTGGTGTCACGTTTGTAGGCAACTAGTGGAGGCTGGGTGAAAATGTGTTTCAGGGAAGGATCAGTCTGCAGAATGTGGTAGTTCTTCATAAGGATGTTTTTGATGGCGAGGTTGTGAGGATGGAAGGTGATAGCAAGAACAGGCCTGTCGTCTGATGAAGGAGTGATCTTTTGCTTAAGAGCAGTGTTTCTGGGAATTCTAGAGGCCCTTTGTAGGGCTTCTTGGCAAATGGGTTCAGGGTATCCACGTTCAAGGAAAAATGAGATCATCAGGGTAGATTGTTTGGCGAAATCGTCATCATCGCTGCAGATGCGTCGCAAACGAAGTAGTTGAGAGAAAGGAATGCTTGTTTTGGTGGAAGCAGGGTGACTGGAGGAGTACAGAAGGTATGAATGCAAGTCGGTGGGTTTGTAATGAACAGATGTGGTGAGGTAGGGTGAGTTGGGACAGATAGAGATTTTGATGTCAAGGAAGGAAATGGTAGTCTGAGTGATTTCAAAAGTGAATCTAAGAGCTGGATGAAATCCACTGACGAAGTCAATGAAGTTTTTCAGATCTTGGATTGGACAGGAGGCTGCACCGAGGCAATCGTCAATGTACTCCTCCAGTCACCCTGCTTCCACCAAAACAAGCATTCCTTTCTCTCAACTACTTCGTTTGCGACGCATCTGCAGCGATGATGACGATTTCGCCAAACAATCTACCCTGATGATCTCATTTTTCCTTGAACGTGGATACCCTGAACCCATTTGCCAAGAAGCCCTACAAAGGGCCTCTAGAATTCCCAGAAACACTGCTCTTAAGCAAAAGATCACTCCTTCATCAGACGACAGGCCTGTTCTTGCTATCACCTTCCATCCTCACAACCTCGCCATCAAAAACATCCTTATGAAGAACTACCACATTCTGCAGACTGATCCTTCCCTGAAACACATTTTCACCCAGCCTCCACTAGTTGCCTACAAACGTGACACCAACCTCAGAGATCTTCTTGTGCATTTAAAATTGTCCACAAACACAGTCTCACCACCTGGCAATTCTCCATGCAAGCAACCCAAATGCAAAACCTGTCCTCACCTAAACTCTTCTACAACCATCTGTGGCCCCTCAGGCAAAATTTCCATACGCAACCTTTTCACTTGTCAGTCCCGCAATGTAGTTTACATTCTTTCTTGCTCCTTCTGTGGCCTCCTGTATGTTGGAGAAACCTACAGAACCCTCAACGACCGTTTCACAGAACACCTACGAGCAGTCCGTCTCGGTTACAATACACCAATTGCAAATCATTTCTGTTCTTCCGGCCACAACCTCTCCCACATGCAGATTGCTGCAGTCTGGCAAAATTCATCTTCCTCTATAAGACGTAAAGAACAAGAGTCCCTCCTTATTCACAAACTTGGCACTATCCACCCAAATGGAATCAATATCAAACACTGACTTTCCTCTATAACAGCCCTTTGTTCTTACTTATCTTGATTTTGTCTCTTAACATTATTATTACTATTTTTATTTACTTTATCCCCCCCCAGTCCTTCTGCTCTTGGCCCATTTCTCTCTTCTTCCCCACCCTCCTTCTATACCCCCCCCCTCATCCCTTCCAACTCTCTCCTTCCTTCCCCTCAATCCTTGCTGAACACTTTTCATCTTCAAGCAGTATTCACTTTTCAGCTTTTTGGCAGTGCTCACTTCCTCACTTCCCCATTTCTCCCTGCCCACTGTCACCCATTCCCACTTGTCCCTCTGAGCAAAGAAGGTTTTAAACCGAAGCACCCTCATCCACCTCTTCCTCAAGGACCTGCTACCATACCCCAGGCAAGTTGTCTTATTGATCCAGGTCCTGCAGTCAACCAACTATTTGTGTTCTTCATCAAGCTACCAACGACTGCTCCCTCCCCATCATGCCTGTTTCCTCTCCCTTCTTCCAACAAGTGAGCACTGCCTTCCGCTTCCTTCCTACCATTCCTCACTCTGCAGGTATGTTCTACTGTAAATCTGTCCTTCACAAGACAAGTACCTGCAGTCATCTCTCTTTTCTCCGCACCTGCATCAACAAAAAAGTCATCCCCCAAGGTTTCTGTTTAAAGTTTCATCCCTCTACTTTGTCGCCTCCTGCTCTCCGCTCTGTCCATTCTACTCTACAAAGCACCTCTTTCCGACTCATGAAGGACATTGTCAGATCCCACCAACAATCTATCCAACAAACAGACAAAAAACTGCAACAAACTCGCAAACAAATATCTGACCTTTGCACTCCCTCTATGACACATTTCATCATTTCAACAGTACGTTCAGCAAATGAAAAATTGTACAATAGCCTGAAACAGACCAAATCAAAAAAAACTATCCAACCTGCTTTCCAGTCAACCTCAGCCACAGCCCCCTCAAACCTCATGTCACAAAAACCTTGTGGTCACCATTCCCGCTGATCTCCATTTGACAGACACACAGCGTCAAGTCCTCAATCGTGGACTGAACTTCGTACCCACCAAACCCAAGGCCAATGGTTCTGACGCTTGTTTTCAGTGTCAGCGTTTCTTCAGGCGACTACGCCTCATGGCACATTTTGAAAACACTACCAACACCACCCCATCTATACCTGATCCTGACAGTGACCTCCCTCCCTTTCCTTCCCTCCCCAGCTCCTGGACCCCTCCCACAAACCAGTTTTCCTCTCTAGAATTTTACATCCAAACCTGTTCTCATCAAATCGCTGCTCTAAAACCCAAACCCCTCAGACACTCCAACATTTCCTCAGCAGAAGCTCAAGCTCTCAGAGAACTACGCCAGCGTAAAGACATTGTAGTCAAACCAGCTGACAAGGGTGGCGCTATTGTTGTCTGGCGGCGGGACCTGTACATCGCCGAGGCACTCTCCCAGCTCTCAGACACCAGATTCTACACCTCTTCACAGCCCAGTCAAACCAAAACCAATAACACCCTGATCAGAAAATTCATTCGCGGGTGCATTAGCGCTGGAAACCTCCCAAATGAAGCCCATTCCCTGGTCGTTTCTGAACCCAAAGATTCCCAATTCTACTTGCTTCCCAAAATACATAAACCAAATAACCCAGGCCGCCCCATTGTCTCTGCCTGTTCCTGCCCCACTGTCCAGATCTCTCAGTTTCTCGACAAAATCCTCCAGCCTATCGTTTCCAACCTCCCCACCTTTCTTAAGGACACAAACCATACTCTTGATCTTCTGCAAAATTTCTCCTTCCATCCTGGCTCCCAACACCGTCACCTCTTCACCATGGACGTCTGTGCACTTTACACAAGCATTCCCCATCATGAAGGGCTTTCAGCCCTCAAACACTTCTTGTCAAAAGACAGCAGAAATCTACCCACCACCACTCTTCTCCGTCTTGCTGAGCTTGTTCTCACACTCAACAACTTTCAGTTTGGTGCTGACCATTTCCAACAGAATTGCAGCGTTGCCATGGGCACCAGGATGGGTCCTGGCTACGCCTGCCTGTTTGTTGGCTACATTGAAGAAAAGATCTTCTCACAATACACAGGCACTTTCCCAGACTTTTTCCGTCGCTTCATTGACGATTGCCTCGGTGCAGCCTCCTGTCCAATCCAAGATCTGAAAAACTTCATTGACTTCGTCAGTGGATTTCATCCAGCTCTTAGATTCACTTTTGAAATCACTCAGACTACCATTTCCTTCCTTGACATCAAAATCTCTATCTGTCCCAACTCACCCTACCTCACCACATCTGTTCATTACAAACCCACCGACTCGCATTCATACCTTCTGTACTCCTCCAGTCACCCTGCTTCCACCAAAACAAGCATTCCTTTCTCTCAACTACTTTGTTTGCGACGCATCTGCAGCGATGATGACGATTTCGCCAAACAATCTACCCTGATGATCTCATTTTTCCTTGAACGTGGATACCCTGAACCCATTTGCCAAGAAGCCCTACAAAGGGCCTCTAGAATTCCCAGAAACACTGCTCTTAAGCAAAAGATCACTCCTTCATCAGACGACAGGCCTGTTCTTGCTATCACCTTCCATCCTCACAACCTCGCCATCAAAAACATCCTTATGAAGAACTACCACATTCTGCAGACTGATCCTTCCCTGAAACACATTTTCACCCAGCCTCCACTAGTTGCCTACAAATGTGACACCAACCTCAGAGATCTTCTTGTGCATTCAAAATTGTCCACAAACACAGTCTCACCACCTGGCAATTCTCCATGCAAGCAACCCAAATGCAAAACCTGTCCTCACCTAAACTCTTCTACAACCATATATGGCCCCTCAGGCAAAATTTCCATACGCAACCCTTTCACTTGTCAGTCCCGCGATGTAGTTTACATTCTTTCTTGCTCCTTCTGTGGCCTCCTGTATGTTGGAGAAACCTACAGAACCCTCAACGACCGTTTCACAGAACACCTACGAGCAGTCCGTCTCGGTTACAATACACCAATTGCAAACCATTTCTGTTCTTCCGGCCACAACCTCTCCCACATGCAGATTGCTGCAGTCTGGCAAAATTCATCTTCCTCTATAAGACGTAAAGAACAAGAGTCCCTCCTTATTCACAAACTTGGCACTATCCACCCAAATGGAATCAATATCAAACACTGACTTTCCTCTATAACAGCCCTTTGTTCTTACTTATCTTGATTTTGTCTCTTAACATTATTATTACTATTTTTATTTACTTTATCCCCCCCCCCCCAGTCCTTCTGCTCTTGGCCCATTTCTCTCTTCTTCCCCACCCTCCTTCTATACCCCCCCCCCCTCATCCCTTCCAACTCTCTCCTTCCTTCCCCTCAATCCTTGCTGAACACTTTTCATCTTCAAGCAGTATTCACTTTTCAGCTTTTTGGCAGTGCTCACTTCCTCACTTCCCCATTTCTCCCTGCCCACTGTCACCCATTCCCACTTGTCCCTCTGAGCAAAGAAGGTTTTAAACCGAAGCGCCCTCATCCACCTCTTCCTCAAGGACCTGCTACCATACCCCAGGCAAGTTGTCTTATCGATCCAGGTCCTGCAGTCAACCAACTATTTGTGTTATACCATATAATTTTTCTTTTCCTGTTTTTCTTATTACTGTTCATGTTGTTATCTGGGTTATATTGCAATTTGTAGTTGTAGCCACTTTTCTTCAGCGCCTCTTGGTATTCGGCTGCTGCACTGTTAAATTCTTTCTCATTGCATGACAGTTTGGATAATCTTTTGTTTATACCATTAGGTATGGTTTTCAAAATAGAGGGTGGATGGTTGCTCTTGATGTGTACATAGACAGGCATGTCATTTGGTTTTTTGTATGGTTTATATGTGTGGTCCTTAAGGTCTAATGTTATGTCTAAATAATTTACTATTTTTTTGTTGGCTTCTACTGTGATTTTTACACCATCCCTTGGCACGTCCCCCCTGAACGCGCCCCAAAAAAGAAAATCTACAGACCACGTGCTACACGTGCAGAGCTCACACACCCACACATTATAACATTGGTGGCGGGCCCGGATTACGCATTCCCTGAAGAGAGCTCCCGCTCGAAACAGATTTGTAGGGTGGTTTTTATACTTCCATATTTTAGATCTTTTAAACTATATATATATATATATATATATATATATATATATATATATATATATATGTTGTATTAAAAACAAGTTAAAACCAAGCTTAAAACACCTACAAGCCTGTTTCGCGCTGTGCGGTCGTCAGGGTGTGATGGGCTTGTGCTGCCAGTGCTATATATATATATATATTATATATATATATATATATATATATATATATATAGCCTGCTGTTGTATATAGCTTGCTATATATATATATATAGCTTGGTGTTGTTTTTTTCCCCGTGCTACATGTGTTTCTCAGGTGTTTTTGATTTTATTCACTGATAAAAACTTCCATCTGTGTCTGCAATTGTTAACCATTTCTGTTCTAGTATTTAAAGTTGCTAATTGTGGTTTACATAGTATAATGTATTTCTCTGTAAGGCATAGATTACATCTTTTTGAAATGTTATTGTATGGTGCTGCTCTTTTTAAGATTTTCCAAGATATGTTGTAGTCTGTGTTTTTATCTTTAAGTTTCCAAATGTGTTTACTCAGTTCTGTTTGGTTTTTATATCTTTCGTTGTTGAATGATTGTTTGTGGTTTGCATATCTAGTTTTGAATTGGTTTTCAGTGATACCTACATATGTTTCTTCTGCGTTCTCAGATGTTACAGTGGCTTGGTACACAATGTTGTTGTAAAGGCATTTGTTGTTTAGGGGGCACTGTTCTTTTTTTGGTACAGTTACAAGATTTCCTTTCGTCACCCTCATTTTTCTCTGTGCTGTTTTTCATTTTATTTGCTGAATCAATGGCATTTTTAAGATTCGGCATACATGAATATGATAATTTGATGTTGTTTTTGTTGAATATTTTAAATAATTTATGGTCTTTTGGGAAAGATGATGTCAAGATTTTGAAGAATTCTTTCCCTACGTTTGTTTTGACTCTTCCATCATATGGGGGATTGTACCATATGATTTTCCTTTTCCTGTTCTTTCTGCATCTTTTTGTGTCATTGTCTGGATCGTATCGTAGTGCATAATTGTAGCCACTTTTATGTAACGCCTCTTGGTATTCAGCTGTAGCATTGTTGAATGCTGTTTCGTTACATGACAAATTGGATAGTCTTTTATTTATGCTTTTGGGTATTGTTTTCAGTATGGAGGGTGGGTGATTGCTTTTGATGTTTACATAAACAGGCGTATCATTTGGTTTCTTGTATGGTTTATATGTATGTTGGTTGAGGTCTAACGTTATGTCTAAATAGTTCACTATCTTTTTGTTTGCTTCTATGGTGATTTTTAAGTTAAAATCTGTATTCCTTTAAATCTCAGATCTGAAGAAAAATGTTGACCATTTTGTTTTTCAAAAACTCGAAAGTCACGCCACGGGACATCACTGAACAAGATTTTCAACGAAACCATCTTGCTTTCCACCTGTTTTTCAAAAATTTCAATCACAAACCAATCATGATTGCAAATTTTTGGCTTCCAATTTGTTTTTGCCATATAAATTACGCTACTACGTAAACAGTGATACCAAAGAGCCCTTTTTTTCAAACACTTTGGCCTTATTTAAATGAGCTATGCATGTATGGTAGGGACTGGTACTGACAACAATGAAGTTATTAGCTATGCATGTATGGTGAGGACTGGTACTGGCAACAATGAAGTCATTAGCTATGCATGGTTGGTAGGGACTGGTACTGGCAACAATGAAGTTATTAGCTATGCATGTATGGTAGGGACTGGTAATGGCGACATTGAAGTTATTAGCTATGCATGGTTGGTAGGGACTGGTACTGGCAACAATGAAGTTATTAGCTATGCATGGTTGATAGGGACTGGTACTGGCAACAATGAAGTTATTAGCAATGCATGTATGGTAGGGACTGGTACTGGCATCAATGAAGTTATTAGCAATGCATGTATGGTAGGGACTGGTACTGGCGACAATGAAGTTATTAGCTATGCATGTATGGTCGGGACTGGTACTGGCGACAATGAAGTTATTAGCTATGCAAGTATGGTAGGGACTTGTACTGGCAACAATGACGTTATTAGCTGTGCATGTATGGTAGGGACTGATACTGGTGACAATTACGTTATTAGCTATGCATGTATGATAGGGACTGGTACTGTTGACAATGAAGTTATTAGCTATGCATGTGTGGTAGGGACTGGTACTGGCGACAATGTAGTTATTAGCTGTGCATGTATGGTAGGGCCTGGTACTGGCAACAATGAAGTTAGTAGCTATGCATGGTTGGTAGGGGTACTGGTGACAGTGAAGTTATTAGCTATGCATGATTGGTAGGGACTGGTACTGGTGACAATGAAGTTATTAGCTATGCATGTAAGGTAGGGACTGGTACTGGCAACAATGAAGTCATTAGCTATGCATGTATGATAGGGACTGGTACTGGCAACCATGAAGGTATTAGCTATGCATGGTTGGAAGGGGTGCTGGCAACAATGAAGTCATTAGCTATGCATGTATGGTAGTGACTGGTACTGGCAACAATGAAGTTATTAGCTGTGCATGTATAGTAGGGACTGGTACTGGCAACAATGACGTTATTAGCTATGCATGGTTGGCAAGGACTGGTACTGGCGATAGTGAAGTTATTAGCAATGCATGATTGGTAGGGACTGGTACTGGTGACAATGAAGTTATTAGCTATGCATGATTGGTAGGGACTGGTACTGGTGACAATGAAGTTATTAGCTATGCATGTATGATAGGGAGTGGTACTGGTGACAATGACCTTATTAGCTATATATGTACGATAGGTACTGGTACTGGTGACAATGAAGTTTTTAGCTATGCATGGTTAGTAGGGACTGGTACAGGCGACAATGAAGTTATTAGCTATGCATGGTTGGTGGGGACTGGTACTGGTGACAATGACGTTATTAACTATGCATGGGTGGTAGGAATTGGTACTGGTGACGATGACGTTATTAGCTATGCATGTATGATAGGGACTGGTACTGTTGACAATGAAGTTATTAGCTATGCGTGTATGGTAGGGACTGGTACTGGCGACAGTGAAGTTATTAGCTATGCATGGTTGGCAGGGACTGGTACTGGCGACAATGAAATTTTTAACTATGCATGGCTGGCAGGGACTGGTACTGGCGACAATGAAATTTTTAGCTATGCATGGTTGGTAGGGACTGGTACTGGCGACATTGAAGTTATTAGCTATCCATGTATGGTAAGGACTGGTACTGGCAACAATCAAGGTATCAGCTATGCATGTATGGTAGGGACTGGTACTGGCTACAATTGAAGTTATCAGTACTGGCGACAATGAAGTTATCAGCTATGCATGTATGGTAGGGACTGATACTGGCAGCAATGAAGTTATTCGCTATGCATGTATGGTTAGGGACTGGTACTGGCAACAATGAAGGTTATTAGCTATGAATGTATGGTAGGGACTGGTACTGACAACAATGACGTTATTAGCTATGCATGGTTGGTAGGGACTGGTACTGGCGATAGTGAAGTTATTAGCTATGCATGATTGGTAGGGGACTGGTACTGGTGTCAATGAAGTTATTAGCTGTGCATGTAATGATAGGGAACTGTATACTGGTGAAATCAGGTTATTAGCTATGTATGTATGGTGGGGACTAGTACTGGCAACAATGAAGTTGTTAGCTATGTATGTATGGTTCGGACTGATACTGGTGACAATAACGTTATTAGCTATACATGTACGATAGGGACTGGTACTGGTGACAATGAAGTTATTAGCTATGCATGGTTAGTAGGGACTGGTACTGGCGACAATGAAGTTATTAGCTATGCATGGTTGGTGGGGACTGGTACTGGTGACAATGACTTTATTAGCTATGCACGTATGATAGGGACTGGTCCTGTTGACAATGAAGTTATTCGCAGTGCATGTATGGTAGGGACTGGTACTGGCAACAGTGAAGTTATTAGCTATGCATGGTTGGTAGGGACTGGTACTGGCGACAATGAAGTTATTAGCTATGCATGGTTTGTAGGGACTGGTACTGGCGACAATGAACTTATTAGCTATTCATGTATGGTAGGGACTGGTATTGGCAACAATGAAGTTATTAGCTATACATGTATGGTAGGGACTGGTATTGGCAACAGTGAAGTTATTAGCTATGCATGTATGGTAGGGACTGGTACTGGCGACAATGAAGTTATTAGCTATGCATGGTTGGTAGGGACTGGTACTGGCGACAATGAAGTTATTAGCTGTACATGGTTGGTAGGGACTGGTACTCGTAACAGTGAAGTTATTAGCTATGCATGGTTGGTAGGGACTCGTACTGGCAACAATGAAGTTATTAGATGTACATAGTTGGTAGGGACTGGTACTGGCGACAATAAATTTATTAGCTATGCATGTTTGGTAGGGACTGATACTAGCGACATTGAAGTTATTAGCTATGCATGGTAGGTAGGGACTGGTACCGGCAACAATGACGTTAGTAGCTATGCATGGTTGGTAGTGACTGGTACTGGCGACAATGAAGTAATTAGCTATGGATGGTTGGTAGGGACTGGTACTGGCAACAATGAAGTTATTAGCTATTCATGGTTGGTAGGGACTGGTACTGGCAACAATGACGTCATTAGCTATGCATGTATGGTTGGGACTGGTACTGGCAACAATGAAGTTATTAGCTATGCATGGTTGGTTGGGACTGGTACTGGCAACAATGAAATTATTAGCTATGCATGTATCTTAGGTACTGGTACTGGTGACAGTGAAGTCATTAGCTATGCATGGTTGATAGGGACTGGTACTGGCATGAATGACGTTATTAGCTATGCATGTATGGTAGGGACTTGTAATGGCAACAATGAAGTCATTAGCTATACATGGTTGGTAGGGACTGGTACTGGCGACAATGAACGTATTAGCGATGCATGGATGGTAGGGACTGGTACTGGCAACAATGAAGTTATTAGCTATGCA
>CM065717.1:7026952-7031952 GCA_033310375.1 Conus canariensis
CTAGTGACGTTTCTTCAAAGATGCAAGTTTGTGCTGAGCATCAGCAAGCTTATTGCATTTGGTGATAGCAAGAAAGTTTTCTTTCTTTGTTTTTTGTTGTTGTTGTTGTTGTTGTTGTTGTTTTTAACATTTTTTTGTCTCACATGTGTGCTTCTTTGTCGTTTGTAATGGCCATTTTTTTTTTATAGTTCACTGGTATAACGAGAACAGCAAAAAATACAAGCAATTGGTATGACCGTGAAATTAATGCAAATAGCCTAAAAAAAGATTTATCATTACATCTTTAGCGATGAGCCAATCAAACGTCAGCTGTTGCACAGGCATTGTGATGTCTCCAGATCGTATTAGATTTTAAAAAGCACTTTTTTGTCCCAATTGATACAGATTAATAACTCAAAAACTGTTTCAAATGAGTTGAAATAATCCTGTTAGATTTAAAAAGCAGTTTTTTTGTTCACACTGGTAAAATTAATATTGTAGAAACTGTTTCGAACGAGCGATATAGTCTGAAAGTATGTTCTTTAAGAAATGAGTTTCGTTCATGTTAAAAAAAATGATTTCAAGATTGTCATTAACGCACGTGTTCTTCCGTGGTCTAACCTCTGTACGTAACAGATTCCTTCTCAACATGACCAGCTATGATGTAAGGGATGATGGCTAACACACTGCTGTTCTACTTTGACTCAGTGTTGGAAAATTCCGTATAGCGAGTTGCAGCCGATATTTGGAAATTCTGTGATGATGTTGCTCTCACAGACGTCTCCAGTGGGCTGGTCTGAGTCGCAGCCGCGGAATCACCAGGACTGAAGTCACTGTTGGCATCACGCTGGTCGCCAGTATCAAGCTTGAAGTGCTCTATCGCCTAAATATAGGAGTGACCTGCTGTGTCCTTTACACATTCTCTAGGATTGTCTTAAAGCAATTGAATTAACCATTCGCGATGTTTTGCACAGTGAAGAAAAAAAAAGAGAGAGAAGGAAAAACCATCTCCTCCTCACCTACCCTCCCACCTACAGACACCCACCCGCTCCCTCCCTCCCCATCCATTCTCTCTCCTACTCCCCTCCGCCCAACCTCATCAAGCTGTTTTCATAATGTTGACCAAACGTTGTTTAAACATGCGTGCATCTTTTCAACATGGCTACAATATAATGTACAATAAAGTATCATGCAGCAAAGTATGCATATTATCATTGTATCAAAGTATACGCATGCCCAGGGAGTACATAGTATTGGTAGACGATGCCTCTGTACATTAGCGAAGGACAGACAGACAAAATGTTGTCAGGCAGATTAGGTTGGACGTAAAGAAGCTCAGGGAATGCAGGCATTGTGGATTGTTTTCCAGCAGTTATAGTAATGAGTCACATTGATTGTTTTATGACTGGTTTGTCTGTTTGCTTGAGTTAAACAACAATAGTAAGAAGCTGTGTTTGGTGCCCATGCTTCCATTCGTGACTGAGGCCAGGCAGCCTCCGCAGTGTGTGTTGAACAGCTCTAAAGTAAACGTTTACATGCTGCTTTTCAAAACATTGAAGTTACGATCTTTTAGCATGATGCATACCACACATAGAGCTGCTAGTCCCATCATGGGTCTACAGAATGGACAGAAATGCATGAAAGCACAGCAACTCGGTTTGGGGATTTTCACGACGATAGTGCCAAGGTGTATGAAATGCGGGAGTTTCTTCCAGAAGAGGAAGAGCCCCTCGTTTCAGGGCGCGACCTTTTATTATGTGTTGCGCACATACTTAAACAGTTTCACTCGAGACAGAATAATCCGGTCACAAGAAAATCGCTAGGACGAGGCATTCAGGATACAGAAGTCAGGAACAGTCTGAACAATCCACAGAAGGTAAAGCATGAGCCAGGGTGCCAGGATAATGTTTGCAATGTGAATTTGTGGGTCACTCAGGGAGGTACATATGTCAGTTATCGCTTCCTCTTGGTACGCATCAATAACATTAGAAAAAATACTAGGTAGAGCAAAAAAGAACAAAAAGTGATTCCAGGCACATTTTTTGTATCTCTTATGCCATGCATGTTATCTGCCCTCCTGCTTTTGTTCAGCGACGACATTACGAAAAACGGTATGTTTTCAGGACCTTAGAAAATTGTTGCTTAGATAATATGCACAGAGTTTTCTCATACAAGCTTTGTATGCCAACAATTACATAATTACATCAAGAGCGATAGTTTTGTGGCACTCTTGATAGATAACATTTGTTCCTTTTGGGGTACACTGTCAAAAGTAGTTTAAGTTACATATGGTGGGTAGCACAGGAAGATGGGGAAGGGGGTTCTCTCGTCTTCTAGATGCAGGGTCCACACTTAAGTGACACTGCTCAAGCAGGTTACGATCTGGAATCAGAAAGAACAAGCCGGTCCTGCATATGATTGGGACACCTGATTACAACATATTCAGAGAGTCTCATGGAAACATGTCATTTCCTCACCTGATACCACGACGACCACTACTATATTTCTGTCGCACGACAAACGTCGTTCAGTACGACATTTTTGGATAGAACTAAAACTTTAGATAAAGGAAAGTTGATTTCCTCAGTTACTAGAAACTATTTGTGAAGCGTGACCAAAAATAGGAGAGCTAAAATGGAGGAAAGATGTTGCACGTGTTTCTTTTTAATTAGATCTAGTTGCAAAGTGAGACGACTGCAGGCGGAAATCTAAACAAATCTTAAATAAATGTTAGCGAACCGCCCAGAGAAACGTGGACAAACGAGTGACAAGACAAAACACAACGCGTTTCGACCTCTTAGGTCTTCTTCAGGTGAGTCACAAACGACTAAAATAACGAAAATTCACTTAGCTTTGATCGCTTCAGATCGCTTCAGAGTTCAGCGCAAGGAAGAAGGTGTTGAATGAGCTCATTCAACGCCTTCTTTATTTGAAGCCTAAAGTCACCAAGGCAAGGCTAGCTTCTGCCGAACAGCCTCCACGTCCCGTCACCTCCGCTTGTGCCGCTGAACTGCGTCAACATCTAGTTCGTGAGGTAGCAGCAAAGCTGCGCAGGTGGGCGTGACATGAGGTATACATGAGGTACCAGTAATTTCTGGAACAATCAACAACAAGAAAGTTTCGAAACGGAAGGGGACACACCATGAGAAAAAGAACCAACACGTATAAGAGTACCTGACTCAGGTAATCAGTTTATGTTACAATAAAAAAAGAACAGGAAGAGGCCGCGCATTTCAGAAATTCCAAATGAAAACTGAGGGAAAAAAGTACACACTTTACCACGAAAATCAGACTATGACGTTATATGAAACCTTCCGCAATACCCACGAATCGCCCATTTGTATCTGCTCATCAAAGCGCTTCTCAGACATACGGCAAAGTCCGGGAAAACTTCAGAATGTTTTACCGTATCCAAAGTAGTTAAGCTGAACAGCTGCAATAGCAACAGTGACAACACATTGATGCATGTACAAGGTGTGTGCGGTGGTAACACTGTTAATGCTCTGCTCAATGTGATATTGCACAAAAGAGCCAGTAATGAATGGTAAAACAGACATGTTTCCCAGACCACATCTTGCATACTGTTAATAGTCCTGGTTTTTTGTAATCAGGAGTTTCGTTTTGGTTAAGCCCCGAACCTGTCAGGTGCACAGTCAGTTTCGTGAAACAGTTTATCCGAAATATCTTTTGAACAATACTGAGTTTCTGTGTTCTTCCACCAAACAATTTCGTTCATGGGTTTCAATATAAATTTAAAAACAACATAGATTATACTACAATATTTACATCGCGTGGCAAAAGTCGCACAGTACCATGGGATATATCACGACAGGACTTTGACTTTGGATACAAGAAAAGTAATTTCTGAAGAACTAGAAACAATTTCTGATGCATGATCAATACTGTAACCACTATAAATGGAGAAAACAAGTCACAACGATCTGTACATGAACCAATCCAAGATAAAAAAAAATGATTATTTGAAACCTACATTTACATGAGACTATGGCTTCGTGACCAAATGGGCAGAACAGCTTCTGAATTCAGTTGTCTCGGCCTATGTGGTTCAACAGCGTCATAATCTACTTTATTAGGCAGCAACAAAGCTGCGCAAATGAACGTGACATGATGTGTGATGATCATGATATATGATGAGCGTGACATGATGTGTGATGACCATGATATATGATGAGCGTGACATGATGTGTGATGATCATGATATATGATGAGCGTGACATGATGTGTGATGATCATGATATATGATGAGCGTGACATGATGTGTGATGATCATGATATATGATGAGCGTGACATGATGTGTGATGATCGTGATATATGATGAGCGTGACATGATGTGTGATGATCATGATATATGATGAGCGTGACATTATGTTTTTATGAGGCACCAGTACATCTTGAAAATAAACCTATAACCAAAAAGTAAATATTTTAAATACAAGGAAAAAGAAACAAAAGGACCTACCTATATTCCAATACCTGACACAGGGAATGAGACTCATCCAGGACTGTAGGAACAACCATTGGAAATGAATCTGCACACACGGCCAGAAAATGTTATTGGGATAAAAAGAAAATGATGTGAGAAGTTAAAAGGCGCAGACGTACCAGAGAAGAAGAGGCAGAAACTTCTTTGAAAGTTGTGTCAGATGGCTACGAAGGCGGGTTGACATGATCATTTAGTGAAGAGGATAGTCTCGAGAGCGTGTGTGTGTGTGTGTGTGTGTGTGTGTGTGTGTGTGTGTGTGTGTGTGTTGTGTGTGTGTGTGCGCGCGCGCCAGTGTGTATGTGCGTGTGCGTGCGCGTGTGTGCGTGTGCGCGTGCATGCATGCGTGCATGCTTGTGTGTGCGTGCGTGCGTGTCTGTGTCTGTGTGTGTATATGTATGTCCGTGTATGCATGTATGTGTGTGTGTATGTGTGTGTTTGTATGTGTGTATGTATTTATGTATGTATGTATTTGTGTGTGTATATGTGTGCGTGCGTTCGTGTGTGTGTGTGTGTGTG